>PVJS01063697.1:0-10422 GCA_004027185.1 Glis glis | reverse complement strand
CCCCGGCCCTATTTTTTACACTTTATTTTGAAACCAGGTCTCACGAAGTTGTGGAGGGCCTCACTAAGGAGAGAGAGAGAGAGGGAGAGAGAGAGAGAGAGGGAGAGACAGAGACAGAGACAGAGCTGAGGCTGGCCGCGAACCTGGATCCTCCGGTCTCCACCTCCCAAAGTACTGGGATTACAAGCGTGCGCCACCACGCCCGGCTTTTTTATTCTTTATTTTGAAACAGGGTCTCACTAAGTTGCTGAGGGCCTCACTAAGTTGCTGAGGCTGTTCTCGAACCTGTGATCCTCCTGTCTCAGCCTCCCAAGTATTGGGATTGCAAGCGTGCGCCACCACACCTGGCTCTTAATCTTCTTTATAGTTGATGATTCTGATCTTTTCACCATTAGCTAAGTTGAAAACATGTCATATTTAACATAAAATATATACCATAAATTCCATTTCACTGAAGGTACAGAATTCATTGACCCATTTTATTTTATTTATTTTTTTCGGTACTGGGGGTTGAACCTAGGGACATTCTACCTCCGAGCTACACCCCCAGTCCAAGTTGCAGAGGGCCTCACTAAGAAGCTGAGGCTGGCCGCGAACCTGTGATCCTCCCGTCTCAGCCTCCCAAGTACTGGGATTACAAGCATGTGCCACCATGCCCGGCTCATTGACCCATTTTAAAATGTACTTTTCTAGGACTAAGACAGATTTGAAAGATGCATCAGGATTCTTAAGACATTTTTCTCATTACAATCTCTGCCCCAAAACCCTCCACATAGGAGGAGGACAGAGACTGAGAGGGAAGTTCCATGCTCATTCATAGAAGAAAGAGATTAACAGAGCTTTATCAATCAGTGATCCAAAAGAAAATAGAAGGAACACTTGAAATAGGAATTTGAGGAGGGACAAGTTACACAGGGAGTGTTTACAAAGATGTGGGATAGGAGACTTGAAAGGAACAGCAGCAGTGAGCTGGAGCTTGGTAACAGATGAGCCATCATCACCTCAGGGCTCCAAAGAACAAAGGAAACAACAGAACCAATGGGGGAGAATCTGTTGCCTTTAGGAAAGAGTGACCATGGGGGAAAGGACACGGCCAGTTCAAGGTAAGCATCCTGGCTGCGATGTCCAAGAGGTATACATTCTAATCTCATTCTCTCGACCCTCTTTATCTCCTACTCTGTGCCCAACCTACCTAGAAACCAGGGGACATTGAATCTTGTTGATGAGTTCCATACAAAGTGTCCACATATAAATTATTACCCTAACTGAAACACTTTTAACAGTTAAAGGTGTTGTTAAATTAATTTTAATTACTAAACACACACACACACACACACACACACACACACACACACACACTACTTAGCAATTACATCACCCTTGTATATTGTGCAAGAAATAGTGAAGCCACTCTTGCAAGAACAGCCCTGCCACTCTACATTCTATGGCAGAACTGTTCCACCTCTGTTTGCACCACATATTTCATATGTAACTACTCCACACCACCCTTCTATCCCATCAGACTTCTGCAGGCTGCAGCAGGCACCAGAGCACAGCTGGCCAGTACACCAAGTGACCAGGAGGCAGCAGCATCAGACACTTCCGTTACCACCATGTCTTCTACCTAAGCATCTATCCTCAAAGAACAGAATATTTTAAAGATCTCAATGTTAATACTATTTACAACTTTGAAAACACCATATATTTGAAATTTATTTTACTAACATCCTCATTTCACAAAGCTCTCGTGATTTGTTTGTTTCTATTAATCTTCTGCCATCCCCGATTCCTTCCAGTTTTCACTCACTTTCAATGGATTCTGCCCACTCTCAGGCCTGGAATGATAAGCATCATTAGAGGACAGTAGAAGGCCTTTACTTTCAGGCAAAGTAAAATCGGTTTTTTAATTGATCCTGGTATCATGGTGTAAATAGAGCATTGTGGGTTACAGTGCATGTAAGATAAATATTTCACATAAAATGTGTTGATGGCTACCACTATAATGAATATCTCCCTAGGACAAAAATATTTCCGGGTCCCAGCCAAGAGCCCACTTACACAAAGCAGTATTTGATAAGAATAAATTCCAATTAAGTGAACAAGGTTATACTTTGTCATAAAGAGATTTATATCTATCATTTAAGTAGTTTTAATCTGTATTCTTTTTGCTGTTGATTTAATGGTATATATTCTGAATTCCTCCCAGATACCTGGTTCTGCCAAAGGTTTCTAAGTTACAAGTTATGAAACTATGAGAATAGTAGTAGATTTATGGCAAGACAGATGAACATGCAGGCACTGAATTGTTGAAGTACATCAGTATTTATATTTGAACATAATTGGTAATAATTAGCCTAATCAAGATGGGTATGAATGAAGTGTTTTATTTCTCCATCTTCTAAAAGTATAAGTAAAAATACACAAAACAAATTCACAATGGACATTTTTGTGTGTGTGGGATCAAGCATACCCAGTATCTCTGAACTACACCCCCAGTTCTATTTTTTTTTATTTTGAAATAGAGTTGCACTAAGTTGTAGAGGGCCTCATGAGGTTGCTGAGGCTGGGCGGCAAACCTGTGATCTTCCTGTCTCAGCCTCTCATGTACTAGGATTACAGACATGTGTCACCATGCCCAGCTGGAAATTGTTTTTAATAAACTAGATATTATATGCAATCCTGTTAAACTACTAACAAATACTTTACCTCTATACTTTTATTCAAGTCTGATGACCAAATACTATATAATATATATATATATATATATATATATATATATATTATATGGCATATATTTTATACACACATATATAATTTCTGAATCATTTATGGAATTCATTTTATTTATTTTATACTTTTATTGGTGCAATGTCATTATACATCGGAATGAGACTCAAAGTGATACAAACATACATACATGCACACCACTTGGTGTACTTCCCTCTGTAGACCTGCCCCCTTCCCCTTCCTCCCTCCCCATACATATTAGTGAGATTGGTCATGAAACCATATATAGACATAACCTTATTTGAACTGGAATTCATTTTAGTTTGGAGAAATGCAATAAGTGATAAATTCCATTAAGAATTTATGAGTGAGTAGTGGCCTAAGTATCTACCACAGTTAGGACGTCACTCAAATATCACATGAGAGGAAGATAAATGTTCTGTATCTTCTGGTAGAGGGATCGCCTCCACATCTGCCCTCAGGCCCTGCTGCTCCATGGTGCAGAACTGGGGTCCTCTCGTAGAGTAGCATCACTTGCTCACCCCTAAGCAGGCAAAGAATAGGCATACCTAGTAGCAGCTAGTGACAGACCCCAAGCTAAAGCTGGAGCAGAAGACAGTAGCTCCACACTGGGCTCTGTGAGACCAGAGGGAAACAACTAACAAAAACAAAAGAAGTTCTTTATAAAATATCACAGAAAGTAATTATAAATGGCTTGAAATAAGTAAAGGAGGAATGAACCTGTGGAAATAAGTTAATCTGACAGAGAGAAGAGGAAGATGCTGAGACAGACAGGCTACATTTGCATTATTTCCAAATAAATACATAGTTTGTTTTGGTTTTTGGTACTGGAGATTGAGCCCAGGGGCAATCTACTTCTGAGCTACATCCCCAGCCCTATTTTATTTTGAAACAGGATCTCCCTAGGTTGCTGAGTCTTTCTACATTGCTAAGGTTGGTCTTGAACATGCTATCATCCTATCTCAGCCTCTCAAGTAGTAGGATTATAGGCATGTGCCACCACGCCTGGCTATATAGTAACTTTTTAATCTTCTATTAATAAATAAAACCATAGGAATAATTTGCATTTATGGAGCTCTATAATAATCCATTTCCATGCAGCAATTTCATTTAATTCTCACAAATAGCCCTGAGATATAGTTACTGTATCTACCCTTATATTGCGGATGAGGAGAGTGGGCTCAGAGAATTCTAGAAACATGCCATAAGTCACCACACTAATTAGTGGCTGCAAGGAACCTAGTAGTTTATTCATATTCACCGCTAATGTTTTACTTCAGTCTTCAGTCTTGAATTCACGATTTCACAAATGGCTCACCTCTTTTTACAGCATGTCTTCTTTTAGTGCCATAACAGCACTTAGCAGAAGAATGTGCAACAAGCAGGTACTTACCATGCACACAGAGCCAGTAAACCAGAAGCAGGCACGGGAGGATGAGGGTATTGGAGCACATTACTAAAAGATGAACCTTCTAGGAAAAGAGGGAGACTCGTTAAAGCATTCAAAGGAAAATGGTGGTGTGAGGGAAAACTTTGAGCAGGGATGGTTGACTTAGTAATGCCCACCAGACCCTGTGAGGAGGGGGATTTCACACAGCAAAAAAACCATGACCTGGGCTACAAAAGTGAAACCATGGACAAAATGAAAAGAACCATGATGAGGGGTGCTAGAAGAATGGAAATGACGTAGGCTTAATATTGAGGGACAGATGAATTACTGCTTGACTTCAACCAACAAGAAGCCTAAGCAGCGGGCATGATGGTGCACACTTGTAATCCCTGCTACTCAGGAGGCTGGAAGTAGGCTGGAACAGAAAGATCCAGAATTTGAGGCCAGCCTGGGAAACATAGATAGCAAGACCCTATCTCAAAATTTAAAAAAAATAAATAAATTTAAAGGGCCTGGGATGTAGCTCAGTGCTTCTTGCCTAGCATGCTTGAAGTCCCGGATTCAATTCCCAGTACCAGAAAAAAGGCAAGGAAGGAAGGTAGAGAAAAGAAAAGAAAGCTTAACAGCCATTTTGAGCCAATTGCCCTCTGAATATGTTACCTATCTTTAGTATCATCTTTTTATCTGTGTGTGTGTGTGTGTGTGTGTGTGTGTGTGTGTGTGTATGTTACTGGGGATTGAACCCAGGGGCATTCTACCTCCAAGCTACACCCCCAACTCTATTTTATTTTTTTATTTGGAAACAGTGTCTAAGTTACTGAGGGCCTCACTAAGTTGCTGAGTCTGACCTCCAACCTGCAATCCTCCTGTCTCAGCCTCCCAAGTACTGAGATTACAGGCATATGCCACCATGCCTTGCTTATCGTATTCTTTAATTGTAAATTTTAATAGATCAGACTTCTAAAAACCAAACCTACCTTGAATTGTCAGTATTACTAAGTAGCTATCATATGCAAATCATTGTACAAAACAGAAAAATAATTTTGAAGAATTTATAAATTTCAGGAGGTGTGTGTGCGTGTGTGTGTGTGTGTGTGTGTGTGTGTGTGTGTGGTGTGTTCCTTGAAGATAATCTTTCTGAACTGAATTTCCATTTATCTGGAAATCCAGTTATTTTTCATTGTCCAGTTAAGAAACCAAGTTAAACGCAATCATGAACACTGGGAAGCATAAAGCCATGGTGACCTGATTTCATTAGTTCTCCTGACAGAGATATCACAGACAATTCCATATAAGACCCAGATCCTAGTTTAGTTCCCATCTGACAGCTAAAGCTCTATAGCCCTGGACAAGTCACTCAATCTGTCCAGATCTCAATATCCCCAGAGACAAAATGATGAAGAAAGAACTAGAGCACTGCTTTCCAAAGTACGGTCCATTGACTGCTGGTGGCACATCAGCTGATACATGCACTAAACATTTTAAATCTGTGTGGTTATTTATTTTAGTGTGTATTATTAATAGTATGATAACAAATCAAAACCATAAATGCATGCATTTTGTTTTTATTGTTTAGAATGTCAAGTAAAATAACTTTGTTTACTGTTTTAAAGTATTAAATAATTTATGATTTCCAAATAACTGAAGTTTGGGTATCACAACTGAATAATTTCCAAGTCCCCCCCACCATGAAGACCCTATATTTTCAATGAAAGATTGATGACTGTCAAAGCTAGAGAAATAGTTTGTAAACCAAAATAGATGATGCCAGATTGCCAGTCAGGCTAAGTTTTGCAATGAACATCTTTGTTCAAATGAAAGCAAACTGAAATCTTGAATGATTCAGACCTCACAGGGTCGATGGGCATGTTACTAAGGCAGCCATCTCGGCTGAAGGTTTTCCCTACAGCACTGTTTCCTTTAAATGCTTTAATGGTTCTCCTCCCTCTTTCTAACTAACAGCATCACAGACTAGAGTGATTTCATGGTGGTACACACCTGTAATCCCAGTACTTGGGAGGCTGAGACAGGAGGCTTGCTGGTTCGAGGCCAGCCTCAGCAGACTCTGTTTCAAAATAAAAAATAAAATAGAGAAGAGAGTGTGGCTCAGAGGTAGAAAGCCCCTGGGTTCAATCCTCAGTACAAAAAATAAAAAACACAAAAACAAACAAAACCTCTTTAAATGAAGAAATGGAAATGAACCCATTTCCCATGTACCTACTTTTCTTTCATGTCTTCCCCAAAAATGTTAATCCCCAAACTCTTCTTGTTGCCAGTTGTGCCCACAGTGGGCTCTTGTGCCTTCATTTGAGACAGAAGCTGCTCCATCCCTGGAGGATGTGCTTACTCATTTTGAAATTTCTCTGTAAAATATTTTTATGAGAACAAATGTGGGTGTTTTAAATGAAAGGTAATAAACTATTCTGTCACTAATTCTTCCATGATTAAACCACTTTAAAAGGTGAATAGAAGAAATTCCTATAGAACAAACCAGAATATTCCAGACTCTTCTTTTTTTTTTTTTTTTGCAGTACTGGGGATTGAACCCAGGGGCATTTTACCTCTACACCCCCGGCCCTATTTTTTATACTTTATTTTGAAACCGGGTCTCACAAAGTTGTGGAGGGCCTCACTAAGTAGCTGAGGCTGGCCGCGAACCCGTATCCTCCTGTCTCCGCCTCCCAAGTACTGGGATTACAAGCGTGCGCCACCACGCCCGGTGTTATTCCAGACCCTTTTTTGCGAGCATCTCTGATACTCAAAAACACACAAAACAGCATTTCCTATAAAATGAAAAAGCACAAAATAAACATCAGGGCTCTGTTGTATGTTAAAGCACACACACAAAAAGGTTATTCTTGATGTAATCCAGGAAGAATCTTCTACACTCTCATAGCTGCCCATTGTTTGAAGAGATTGACCATCAAAGGCCTCTTAGCTGAAGTATTCTATGGAACTGATTCCTAAGAACTAAAAAGAAAGCATTTTATACAAGTCAGGAAAGTAGAGTATTAACAAAGATAACATATTACTATCTTTTTACTTAGAATCATTTAAAGGAAATTGAATCAATTAGAATATTTCTGTTGTCATGGTACTACAACATGTTCTGATATGACATCTATCACTTTTGTTGCTATTTATGTTAGAAGCTTTTATGTGGTTGTGGTAAATTCCTGAAAGGTGTCTAGCTGAGGCGATCCTCTAAGTGCAGAAAGCTCTCCTAGCAGCAGACCAAACAAATCAACACGTCTATAGCATTTCCGCAAGTCATGTCAAAATGAGCATTTCTCTAACCATGCTTCACATCCAGAAGCACAAACAGACATACACCATCTAAGCTCCCACACACAGCTTTAAAAGATCTCATTAAGAAAAAGCAAATTGTTTCCTCCTCTTTTATTAAACAGTTTTCTTTAATGACTTTTTACAAATTCAATTGTAAAACACCTTAACAGACCAACTTATATGAAAATCTTTACTTTGGAGAGCTATTAGAAGGTCAGCATATGGGGGACAGAGGTAGTTGCCCAAGCCATAGAGTTGGTAGTTATCCTACCATTTGAGTATCACAAAGAATAACAAAAGACTATGAATTATTTTCCCCCTCTCATTTGGAAGTTATTAGCAGACTTTCTTTTGTTCCATTGAGAAATGAGAGAAGCAAATATGAAGTTACAGCGAATCCATATGGCCAGCAGGAAAATCCTATTTAATTGCTTTATTGCCAGAAATGTTAACTCACTTCCTGAGGATGCAGTTCAAATGAAACATATGGCAGCTATTAGCAAAAGCCCCCTAATGAATTAAAAAATATGCTTTTTATGGGAGCTTTCTCATAAGCAACAATCATACTTGTTACTTAAACTGTATATCCAAATATGCATATGGTATGTTAATTCTACAAACGTTTGATGAACATCTACTCGGTACTAGATTATATACCAGCTTGTATGAAAGGTTCTTTCTAAACCCAAAAATAGATGGAAAACTATGGGACTTCAGGATGAGGGCCCAAATCTGGTTATGCCTCTTCTCAAAAGTCAAGGGCAAGAGAATCTCCTAACCGATGTCTCCTTCCCAAAGTTTCAATATCTGAAAACCATTCCACCTTGGTAGTCCTAATTATCTACTGCTCACTTGTTCCTTTTAATGTCGCTCCACCAATGGTGCTAATTACGGCCATTTAGCACCACTGCATAGAATTATTCTTTATCTTTCCATGTATCTTTGTAGAATTCAATTGTGAATTTCACAAAGCAAAAAACTTTACTGAGGGTTCTTGTACCTAGGATAATGAGAGGCATGTAATTAAGAATCAACAATAACTTTAATTAATTGAAAACTAAATGTTAGCATTTTCCAATAACTTTAATGTCTTTCATCTCTGGAAGATTTAAAATTTAATTAACTTCCTTCTAAGTCATTTTCTAGAGAATCAGTTCCCCTCAAATTCATAGATAAATCAGCTGAGAACTATACAGCTGTCATTATATGGGTCTTGTTTTAAAAGAGAAGTTATCAAATTCTCACTACGTTAAATTTTGAGTGTTTTTTCTCCACATTGTAATACGACCATTGTAGTCATTTAATGGAAGTGAGATTTGATAGATTAAAGAATCATGCAGAACATGGTGAGATTACAAGATATTGGCATCAGTTACATGAGATACTGGTATTGGATGTATGAAGGCTATAATCGTTTTGTTTCAAAACTCAACTCACTGATTATCATTTTAATTAAATTTACACATGCTCAGTTACATATTTTTTCACCAAATAAAACATGGAAAAGACCTGACTTTGTTGCTAGTCAACTTGTGATTTGGGGCAAAAGATTAAATTTGTCTTATGTGCCTTAGATATAAGAAGAAAGAGATTATCCAGGTGTAATATTATCCAGGTGTAATTCTAGTACTTGGGAGGCTGAGACAGTAGGATCGCAGGTTTGCAGCCAGCCTCAGCTACTTAGTGAGGCCCTCTTCAGCTTAGTGAGACCCTATTTCAAAATAAAATAATAAAATGGGGATGGGGGTGTAGCTCGGAGATAGAATGCCTTTGGGTTCCATCACAAGTACCACAAAAAGAAGAAGAAGAAGGTGAAGGAGGAGGAGAAGAAGAAGAAGAAGAAAGATATTAGATAGGGAATTTCTAAATGTCCTAAACAGATATTCATGCATGGATACTTTGTGATCTAAGTCAATATCTTATCATAGAACCTTTCTAAAATTTTTTCCTCCTTCAAGTCAGAATATTCTACTTAGTGTAATCTCAGAGGCCAACATATACGTAGTCATGTCCTGGTTTCCACTACTAATTGTGTGACCACAGGAAGGTTCCTTTAATTTCTGGAATTTCACAAGCTTGTTCTAAGGATTGAGTGAATTGTTCTAAGGATTGAGTGAATTTACACGGGTAAAATTTAAAACTGTGCCTTATGCTATCTAAGCTCCCCATCAGTGTGAGTTATCTATACTGAGAAACTTCCTCCAAGAACACCCTTTAATTGTCCATCACTAACCTTTACATCCTTGTTGATCAACGAAAGGGTTTCTTTTGTTCTATTATTTATTTGCTTTTCACAGAGAGAAAAATTTAACTTAAAACCCCTGATCAAAGGTAAATTCAGCAGCTAGACTTAACATACAACATACGGTATGGATTTCATTCCATTTTTAAATAGTTTTCCAAGAAGACGCATTAAAAAGTAACAAACATCACCAAAATTGTAGGATAAATTTCTTGAAAATGGAGGAAATAGCCTTCTCACAATATTGAATCAAATAAGTTCTTGAAAGAGATGGAAAAGTCAGATGACTTACCTACCAAGGAAAGGAGGCTCAGAAAAACGCTGGAAGCCTGTGCCATCTGGGCCTGATTCTCCACACTGCCTTCTAATTACCTGTATTCTCTTCATGGATACATATTTGGCAGGATGCAGATTTGATGTTCATATCCAGAGAACAAGAGCTGAACAAATAAATGTAGAATGAGACTAAGTCTAAATATGCTTTCAACATAGATAATTCTTGCCCAAACAAACCTTTCTTTAATTTTCCATTCATAGAAAGATCTTTGCCTTATTTGAACAATTGCATCAATCTCCAGACCCCCTAAATGCCAAAGGTAATCTCAGCAGTAGTCATCTCACAAAGATATAGGCATGTTAATATTCTGTATTTCTGGAAATGAAGATTGATGCTATTTTCTTATTCTGATCTATAACAGAGGTGCACTTAGATGACTCCTCCTCCTCCTCCTCCTCCTCCTCCTCCTCCTCCCCC
>PVJS01063696.1:0-10421 GCA_004027185.1 Glis glis | reverse complement strand
CCCACTACTCCCTAAGTTGCGCATATTAATGAAAACATATGACCCTTCATTTTTTGTGATTGGCTAATCTCACTTAGCATAATGTTCTCCAGATCTTTCCATTTTCTTGCAAATGCTATTATTTTGTTTTTCTATATTGCTGAGTAGAATTCCATTGTATGTATTTCCCATAATTTTGTAATCCATTCATCTGTTGATGGACATCTAGGTTGGTTCCATAATTTGGCCACTGAATTGTGCTGCTATGAACACGGGTATGCATATATTACTGTTGTTTTCTAGTTTCAATCCCTTTGGTATGATACCCAGTAGTGGAATAGCTGGATCATATGGTGGATCCATTCCCAGTTTTCTGAGGAATCTCCACACTGATCTCCACAGTGGTTGAACTAGTTTGTAATCCCACCAAGAGTGTAGAAGAGTCCCAATTTCCCCACATCCTCGCCAACATTTGTTGTTGTTTGACTTCTTAATGCTTGCCATTCTAATTGGGGTCAGATGAAATCTTAGAGTAGTTTTGATTTGCATCTCCCTGATTGCTAATGATATTGAACATTTGTTCATGTATCTATTGGCCATTTGTATCTCTTCTTTCGTGAAGTGTCTATTCATTTCAGTTGCCCACTTCTTGATCGGATTGTTTGTTTTCTTAGTGCAAAGTCTGGTGCCAAACACATACGTTGGAGAAAGGACAGTCTTTTCAACAAATGGTGCTGAGAAAACTGGTTATCTACCTGTAGAAAAATAGAGCTGAATCCTTACCTCTCACCCTGCACAAGAGTCAACTTGAGATGGATCAAAGACCTGGAAGTTAGACCAGAGACTGTGAAATTATTAGAAGAAGCCATAGGTCCAACACTCCATCATATAGGCACAGGTAGAAACTTCCTCAACAAGACCTCTAAAGCACAGGAAATTAAAACAGGAATTAATAAATGGGATAGCATTAAACTACAAAGCTTCTGCTCATCAAAGGAAACCATCAAGAGCTTAAAGAGAAAGCCTATGGAATGGGAAAAGATCTTTGCAAGCTATCCCTCTGACAGAGGTCTAATATCTAGGATATACAAAGAACTTAACGATCATGATTTTGCATCATGTTGAGGTGGGGGAGGGAAGACAGCAGTTCTTGGCTCCAATGTCAAACTACTGCTGTTTTTACAAAAAATTAGTACATTCTTGACTAACGTTTTTTCACTTGAAGTATGCCTTTAGGACAATTTCTGGTAACTTAATTTTTTTCAAAACAACTTTTTTATTTTTTTACTAGTTATTGTTGTTTCATTGAAAGGAAGTTCCAAGCTGGGCATGGTGGCGCATGCTTGTAATCCCAGTACTTGGGAGGCTGAGACAGGAGAATCGCAGGTTCGCTGCCAGTCTCAGCTACTTAGTGAGGACCTCCATAACTTAGCAAGACCGTGTTTTAAAATAAAGGGCTGGGGGTGTAACTCGGAGGTAGAATACCCTTGGTTTCAATCCTCAGGACCAAAATAAATAAAAGAAATAAAAGAAAGGGAGTTCCATAGAATTCCTCATGACATCTTCTGTATGTATCCCCTCTAAAATGTATTTCTAAAGACTATATCATGTATATTAAGTAAAAATGTTCAGAATATGAACATAATACAATTAAAATTTAATATAAGAGCTAGGGATATAGTTCAATATTAGAGCATTTTTCTAGTATGTGTAAAGCCCTAGGTTTAATCCCCAGCACCACAAAAATAAAAATAAAAAAGTAATACAAGCCGGGCGTGGTGGTGCACGCTTGTAATCCCAGTACTTTGGGAGGTGGAGACCGGAGGATCCGGGTTCACGGCCAGCCTCAATTCTCTCTCTCTCTCTCTCTCTCTCTCTCTCTCCCTGTCTCTCTCTCTCTCTCTCTCTCTCTCTCTCTACCTAGTGAGGCCCTCCACAACTTCGTGAGACCGGGTTTCAAAATAAAGTATAAAAAAATAGGGCCGGGGGTGTAGCGCGGAGGTAGAATGCCCCTGGGTTCAATCCCTGGTACCACAAAAAAAAAAAAAGTAATACAAAATGGGGTTGGGAAGCATACATAAAATTATTAAAAACCAATTCATTTCTAAATTATGGGACTAAATTCTAGTTCTTTTTTCTTTTTCTCCCTCTATTTATTTTTATTCATTTCTATACTAAAATGCAATAACTACAACATTTAAAACATAGATGCCAATATTAGTGCCTAAAATATTAAAGGACATTTTCAGTCATTTAATCAAAATTTACTTATGGAATATTTAGTAATTTTCAAAGTACTATTCTATGTGTTGGAAATAAAATGATGGGCAAGATAGAATAGCCTTTTACTTCCTGAGTTTACATGATAGGGCACTTAATTGTTAGGTAAAACAGTAATGTGAAAACAAGTAAATAGGATAAGGTGGTGCTGCACAATGGGACAGAAAAAGGCTAGTAAAAGCTGAACCCTTCGCTCTGTGGTCATTGGAGTACTTATTGAAGAAATTACATTTGTGTTGGCAGGAGGTAGCAAGTGTTCACAGGACAGAAAGAATGTCAGTGCTGCTGAAAGTTAGTGAAGGTGACTATGGGAGAAGGAAAAAGTCAGAGATAGTACATGGGGAAGAGGGAGTTTAGTGGGGAAACTGGAAATTCCAATATATGTTTGAGAAGTAGAGTGACACAGGGCAACAGGAAAAGGAATAAAGGAAAGCAAAGCACAGATTGAGAGAGTGGGTATGTATTTAGCAAGGGATGAGTCAGCTTCCTACCGATTGCCTTTTTTTAGTTTTTTTTTTTTTATTGGTGCATTATACTCATACATCATGATGAAGTTCAGAGTGATATAGACATACAGGCACATAGTACTGGGTGAGCCTCCCCCCAGCTCCCACCCCGTTCCCTCACCATCCCTACACACAACACTGAGATTAGCATTAAATAGATAATTCTGTGTATGTACATCATGCTCATTAAAAGTTTTCTTCATCAAGTCCCCTTCCCCTATCTGCCTCTTTCCCTTAGGCTCCCTCCATCACTCCACTAGGGTTTTTGGTCCTTTGTCTAGACTTCCTCCTGTATCCCAATTTCTCCCAAGCTTCCACATATGAGGGAGAACATCTGACCTTTCACTTTTTGAGACTGACTAATCTCACTTAGCATAATATTCTCCAGTTCCATCTATTTCCTTGCAAATGACATAATTTTGTTCTCCTTTTAGGATGAGTAGAATTCCATTGTGTGTATGTCCCGTGACTTTGCAATCCATTCATCTGTTGATAGACACCTAAGTTGGTTCCATAATTTGGCTATTGTGAATTGTGCTGCTATAAACATAGATAAGAATGCATTGCTATGGTACTGTATTCTTTTCACTTTTGAGTTGGAGTTATCTGCTACATGGAACAAATGGTGAGAGAGAAATTGAAGGTTTGGAAAAATTGTTAGGAATTTTAAACTGTTGATGTAAGAGGACTGGTGTACCTTCCTAAGCATTTGTCGAAAGGTGGGAAGCATTGCCCTGTGATATCTCTCATCAGCTAGTTTACCGAAAACAGTCCAGTGGAAGGAAACATCTAGGCAAAAAAGACACTGGCGTTATTGGGAAATGAGAATATTAATAGATGGTGTATGTGAAACTTAAGATCGGGGATAAACTGTGCCATTGGAAATGCTATTGAGACACTGAAGATGAATTTACAGAAAGGTGGGAGAGAAAGTGAAGCAGGACATTGACGCTGCCACAGTTAAATACCAATGTATTTTGAACAAATGCCTAAGTCAATTTAACAGAATATGTGAATGCATAGACAGTTGCATATGGCATGCAGGCCTTAGAGTTTAAGGTTTTACAATAGAAGAAAAATAAAATTCAGGCTGTTGCCACAGCTGTGAATTGCTGAGGCGAAGGTGATGGCCACTCCTTACAGAATGCCCCAGCTATTCCCCCAGTTGTTTTTATGTCTGCTCTTTGAGGGATCATCAGAAAAGAAATTATACCTACTTACAATGACCTATTCTGATCTGGATCCGAAACACAAAATGTACACTAGTGGGAAAATTGGGGACATTTAAGTAAAGTCTGTAAGATGGTTCACAGTGTTAGACCTAGGTTAATTTGTTAGGTTCAATATACATGCTGTAGTCATATAAGATGTTATTACAGGAAGTGAAGTCAAGACATTTGGGAATGCTGTGTAGATTATTTGGAACTCTTCTTGAAATCCAAAATTATCTCAAATTTAAAATTTTTAAAAACATGTTGAAGAATCCCCTTGATTATTATAGTACAATTTGGGAGAAAGAGAAAGAGAAAGGCAAAAGTTATCATAAAAAGTTATAAATTTCTGGCAGTTTAAAGTAGGTAATATTAACAATACTTAGTTATTGATATATTAGCATTATAACTATGCTTATTAAAGATTTTAAAATAATTATCAACCCCAAATTTATTTTATAAGCAAATTATTATCTTAAAATTGCCAATTTCTCAGTAAAATTCCTTTTTTTTTCTTCTTTGTGGAGCTGGGGATTGAACAGAGCAATGTTCTACTTTTATGCTATACCTCCAGTCCTACTTTATTTTTTATTTTGAAACAGGGTATCATTAAGTTACCACAGGCTGGCCTCAAACCTGCGATCCTCTTGTCTCAGCCTCCCATGTCCTAGGATTACAGGCATGTGCCACCACGCCCGGCTTTCATTAGTATATTAATATGATTTTGTTAGATAATTGTGGAATATGATAAAATTATAATCAGGCTGAACATTCCTATTCTGAAAATCTAAAATCCAAAAGGCTCCAATCCAAATGCACAGACATGATGCCACAAATAGAGAATTCCACACCTGTTCTCATGTTATGGGTTTCAATCAAAATAGATGTATATTAAAGATAAAATTACCATAAAAATTACTTCAATATATGTGTACTAGGTATATATATATATATATATATATATATATATATATATGCAACATAAATGAATTTTGTGTTTAGACTTGGCTCCCATTCCCAAGATATCTTATTTTACATGCAAACATTCCAAAATTGGATGAAAAAAATCAGAAACATTTCTGGTCCCAAGTATTTTGGATAAGGTATACTCATCCTATAGTGTATATTTTTATAACATATACATTGCACAGAATTACAAAGAAGAATTTAAACTTTCCTTATTAGTATTTTCATTTGACTGCACATTCATTTTTTATATTTATCATGTTGCTCATGCATTAGAGACATGATGGAAAATACAAAAATAACATGGCAAGCACAATACATACAAAACATTTCAACATAAAAAATCGACTTCATTTTATAAAAGTGCTGTTATAGAAACAAAGAGAATAAGTTATACAGAATATACAATAAAAGCATGCAATAAAGTATTTGATAAGAATGCTAATTATAGGAGAACCCTATTTGTAACATGCCTACTTCCTCTCTCATGCTGAAAATGTCATTGGAATTGTATTTGTTGCTTCTGGTAAGGTTTTATTTAACTCTGCTATCCTAGGAGCTTTGAGGAGTTTAGCTAATAACTAAGAGTGATGTCATAGATTGGTTACTCTGTGGAGGTATGAACATCAGAGTTTATATAGGTCACAGGAAATAAAACTCTATCTGGAAAACTGTCATCAGTGGGAGTCCATGTATTTTGGAAGCATAGTATTTCATGTTTGCTATCTGCCATATTCTGTGAAAGAAGAGAAGTGCCCTGTAAAAGAGTTTGACAAATCATCAAGTGTTATTAAAACAATAAATCACCAACATAGAGTCTGAACATTTCTTTTAACCCAACACTCAGGCCATTCTCTTTCTCATAACTTTCTTGGCTATTTATCATCATGGTACACCAAAGACCCACATATGAATCTTGTGAGTATCACCATGTGATGAGTGTGTCCACCAAATATTCCACCATCAATTGCAATATTCTCAGAGGAAATTCATGTCTGTTCTTTGTATCAAATGAAAACTTGTACTATAACAAGTCATTAAGGTTTAATTTAAAAATAAAGCAATGAAAAATTAATGCCTCATGTGAAAGAACGGTATCTGAAATTCTTTAAAACACTTATTTAGGAAGCAGTTGTAACATGAATTACATATGTTGTCATAAAACTGTGTCTTGCTTAGGTCTGTGGATTCCATTCACAACAAGGCCTTTAACAACAGCAACAACAAAAAATACAACAACATATGTATTTCACATGTGCCAAACCCTCATTTCTGTCAAAATAATTACTGGTTCTAGGTGTCTGTAAATTTTAATCTAATGTAAAAGGACTGTTCTCTTTTTGTCTTCTGGACTCAATTTGATGAAGCCTAGTTTTACTTCTATGAACTCTTTGGCTCCATTATCTACTGAGCTTCTTCTGCTGTCATGAGATCTATAGTGTGCACAATCATTCTTTAAAATAGGTCAGAGCTAGGAATGGTGGCGCACACCTGTAGTCCCAATACTTGAGAGGCTGAGATAGGAGGATCAAAGGTTCAAAGTCAGCCTCATCAACTTAGAGAGACTTTCATCAACTTAGCAAGACCCTGTTTCTAAATAAAAAATAAAATAGGGCTGGGGGTATAGCCCAGAGGTAGAAGGCCCCTGGATTTCACCCCAAGTACCACAAAAAATATAAAATAAAATAAATTAAGTTAAACGGGTCAGTCACTGATTTATTTATCATGGGATATGAATGATGATAGTGGACTTCTATCATTGTTGCCATCAGGACCCTAGATGATAAAAATTCTGAATGCCACAATGGACTGTGAAGTTCTACTACTATCAAAACTCGTTTTCCTACTTGCAAAGTGAATGTTTTAATAGGGATGAATTCCCAACTATGAATTCTTATATATTTAAGCCATGAAGCCAAAAGCAAAAGAACAGAAAAGGATGCATGTGATTTAGGTGCAACATTTCTGAAAGATGCTTGTGTGTATTACATGAATGGATGGTCAATATTAAAAACTCTGTTAAGTAGTTATGGAACTATGATTCATTAAGAATACAGAGAGGGACACAGAGAGAAATGGAGAGAGAGAGAGAGAGAGAAAGAGAGAGAGAGAGAGAGAGAGAGAGAGAAATGTATATATAATTAGAACTATACATATATATTTAGAACTACATATATGTACAAGCATATATATATATATACACATATATAATTTAAAATAAGATGAATAATAAAAACAATGATTTGCTTGAAACAATTTGGATCTATCCTCTTTACTCCCAGACACTCTGATTTAAGAGAGATATTGGCACACACAAACTACCTTATTTTTTTTAAAAAATGAATAGAATGGCTAATCATATTGTATGAGATATATTTCGAAGCCTGAGACATTTGGTTTTCAAAAAATTAGATCCAAGAATATATGTCTTTAAATATTTGAAAAATGACATCAGGAAAAGTGATTGGACTTACTTCCTATGTTGCCAAAACTTAGATCAATACATGAAAAAGCAGAAGAGTTACGAAGCTGATTTAAAGCAGTATATAAGGAAATATATTCTAACCATCAAAATTTACATACATGACTTCATATCAATGATTATATATGTTTATAATCTACTAAATAACAGGAATTATTCTAGATTCTAAAAGTAAAATGTTTCAGAGTGTGTATTCTAGAGAAATTCAGTGGTAAAAATATGCATCAATAAGTTCTAAGAAAAAGCAACTATATCCAAAAGGGGAAACTCACCATTGTGCATATTCAAACAGACTAGAAAGTCGTAGAGACAAAATCTCTTATTTATGCTGATTTATTATTAATATAGCATTATCAACTTTTAAGCCTTTTTAGTTACAAATGTGTTGAGACCTGGGTTTCCCATAACCTCTTCCCTTTATGGTTGTAGTTTAATATCTGTCAAGGAGGAACCATCACGCTGTAGAAGTAGCGGTGGTCTGACTGGGAAAACTTGAGACATCTGCTTCTACAGCCTGTGCCTCTATGAATCACCTGCTTTAATGCTGCAGATGATACTGTTTGTCAAAACTTCTCAGAGTTGAGATTTTCAGTAACACTCTAAGATTTTTTTTTTTGATAGCTTCCCTGGCCTTTACTCACCCAGCCTTTTTAATGATTGTATAAGTATTTATTTTTCTGTATTAAAATATAGTCTTCCATTTTCCTAAATGAACATTGACTGATAGATCTCCAGTTACCATAAATGATTCCAGGGAGAAGAACCTCAAAAGTGAAAACCTGGAATTGTCCATTTCTTCTGATTATATTTGAAGTCAGTAATGGCCTCTTTGACATTGGAATGACATCTTATGGATCCTCACTTCATTTCCCAGACCTAAGCCAATTCCGAAGTCTGATCTCCTTGAAAGGGAGGCAAGAACCACTTAAGCAATGAACTTAAAATTCTGCCACAATTATGAAGTATAACAATCCTTCCAGAGTTCCCCCAAGGGAACCTGAAAACATTTTCCAGAGTAAAATTGCTTTGGGGAAAGAAAGAATCAAAAATATTTCAGGGACTTCTTGGCACTGCCTCTGAACTGATATTAAATCCTTAAGACCAGAAATATTACCCTGTTTCACCAGTAAGAGTGTCAGTTATTAGTAGAGAGGTGATAAATGTAAATTTTGTCCTGTTCCAGCTCAAAGTGTGCCTGGTAGATCCCATCACTTATTGTATGGCTTATCTCTAGTTCTTAGATGCAGAACCTGAACATCTAAATTTCACAGCTTTCAGAATCCCCACATTAGTTTATGATAAATGAAGTGAGGATTACTAGGATGAAAAGACCAAGTACAGGTCCCCAGAACTCCCTCTCCCTATCAAAAGAGTAAATCAAAACTAATACCACATTCTGGAAGACCTGAAATGATTAGTGTCACCAACAAAGACCTGAAGGATACAATGATGAAAATTTCATTCACACTTTTATGAAATTCCCATTTGGTCTATGTAGAAAAAATATTGATTTTAAAGAATTATTGTGGACTTTCAGAAATATCTTTTGATTGCAGCTGTTATGTGTTTTTTTACAGGAGCAAATGAATGTTTCTAATAATACCTGTATGCTTTTCTTAATATATAAAATGTTTATTAATTCATTTTAGCCTTAGGGTAGAGCCATGTAAACTCCCCATTTCTGACAAAATCTATTCCTCAGAAACCTAGATCATCTTTCCATTATTCAAAGTCCATTGTGATTCACCGTATTGATGACCTCATGCTTATTGGATCTGGTGAGCAAGAAAAGAAAATACCTCAGAAGGCTTAGTTATATTTATCAGTGCCAGAAGTGAGCAATATACCCTCTCAAGGTTTAAAGGCCTGTCATCTCAAGTGAAGTTTATAACAGTTCATTATGTGCATTGTGTTGATATATACATGGGAGTGAAATGCAATACTTTGCAACTCTTAATCTCTGACAATGAAAAGAAAGAGTGATACTTGGTGGGTCTCTCAATTTTGGGATTCTGGAAGCAACTTGCATCACACATTTGAGTGAGCAGATGTAATTCATTTACTTAGCAATCTATAAGGAGAAAGAAAATATATTTGTGGAAGTACTCAATGCCATGAAAAGTCCTCTAACAATGGTCGTATGCTCTTTCAGACCAATCGTGCTTAAAACTAACAATCTATGGAATTTGGGGCATTTCTTCATAGGAAAATTAATGTGCATCTTGCTAAGAGTTTTGGAAAAATCTATGCAGTCATCATCACATAAATCTTCTTTTTTTGATAATTGCCCTAATACCAACAAGCATTAACTTGCCATGCATCCTGAGATGTGTTTTGCTTCATTTAATCCACCAAATTATAAATTTGGGCACTCAAAAATTATGTAAATATCATAATTTATCAAAAATTATGTAAATATCATAGGGTAATCAAGATAGATTTAGGACAAGTACAAAAGGCATAAATAATTTACATGAAATAGGGCTAAAATTTCTTTGACAACACTCCTTCTCTATCAATGAAATATCTACATCAACCATGTATGTGTCTAATGGATTTGAAAAGAAATAAATGTAGTTGTTTTCAGATAGTTCCACATGATATTTTGGTACCATTGAAGAGGTGATGGTTGAAGCAGTATAGCTTTTCAATATAGGAAGGATATGCTGTCAGTGAAAAGACTTAAAGAGTGTCTTTGGTTATTAACTTTGCAATGAGAAATGAACAGATATATGGATCTACAGTGACTCATGAGGAGCTGATAATGATTTGACTTATTGGTCAGGGAATTAAAGATTATAATGTAAAAATTGGAGATTTGGGGTAAATATATCTACATAGTTTCTTTTTTTTTTTTTGCGGTACTGGGAATTGAACCCATGGGCGTTCTACCTCCGCGCTACACCCCCGGCCTTATTTAATTTTTTTTTTTTTTTGTGGTACCGGGGATTGAACGCAGGGGCGTTCTACCTCCGTGCTACACCCCCGGCCCTATTT
>PVJS01063695.1:0-10423 GCA_004027185.1 Glis glis | reverse complement strand
ATCCCGGTACTTTGGGAGGCGGAGACCGGAGGATCCAGGTTCGCGGCCAGCCTCAGCTCTCTCTCTCTCTCTCTCTCTCCCTGTCTCCCTCTCTCTCTCTACTTAGTGAGGCCCTCCGCAACTTCGTGAGACCTGGTTTCAAAATAAAGTATAAAAAATAGGGCCGGGGGTGTAGCGCGGAGGTAGAACGACCCTGGGTTCAATCCCCGGTACTGCAAAAAATAAATAAATAAATAAATAAATAAATAAAAATAAACAAATAAATAAAGTAAGTAAGTAAGTCCTGAGATGTTCGTGCAAATTTGGCTCCTCTTCTTTCCTGTGTCGCTTTCCTTCTTCTGGCCAGTGGTTTACTCTTAGATCACCATCAGGACTGCGTCTCATTTCTGCTATTCTTGCATCTAGAAAATTCCCGACGCTCTTTTAGGCTGTCTGTCTTTGTTTTCTTGGAGGGATGGCCTTGAGCGGTGGTGTTTGAGCTGACTTGAAGAGGCACAAGCATCTGCCAAAGTGTCCAGGGGTGGCATTCAGGGAGCAAAGTGATTCCAAGCCGCCAGAGCTCTGGGCTGACTCCCAACTTGGATCCATGCCCTTCTCATAATCATCAGTTTTACTTTGGGACTTTGTGGGAGATACTGCTGAAGGAAGGAGTTATTGCTTAACAAATATGATTTAGGACTTACCACATGCCAGGCATCGTGATGTTTTAAAAAAATTGGAAACAGAAGTATGAGAGCAGTGCTTGCCTGTCCATCTAGCTACTAGCTACGTGAGGATCATCTCAGGAGACTGCCCCAGAATATGAGTATTGAAGATGCTCAAGTCATTCTGATGATTAGGTTAGTTTGGAAGTCACCAGGTGAAACCCATGTTTCCCTAATTTGACTGATGGTTTGAATCACCTGGGGAGCTGATTAAAAATGTAGACTCCCAGGACTTGCCAAATCAGTCTCTCAGGGGTATGACCTCAAAGTTAATATGTTAAAAGAGATGGCCCGCCGGGCGTGGTGGCGCACGCTTGTAATCCCAGTACTTTGGGAGGCGGAGACCAGAGGATCTGGGTTCGCGGCCAGCCTCAGCTCGCGCTCTCTCTCTCTCTCTCTCTCTCCCTCTTTCTCTCTCTCTCTCTACTTAGTAAGGCCCTCCGCAACTTCGTGAGACCCGGTTTCAAAATAAAGTATAAAAAATAGGGCTGGGGGGTGTAGCGTGGAGGTAGAACGCCCCTGGGTTCAATCCCAGGTACCGCAAAAAAAAAAACAAAAACAAAAACAAGAGATGGCCCCTCACCCATATGCCAAGAAGCTTGGGAAACTGGGATGAAGCAGGCCATGTATGATGGCTATTTTTATAGTTGCACTTTTTTTGTGTGTGTGGTACTGGGGATTGAAGCCAGGTGCATTGTACCTGCGAGCTACAACCCCAGCCCATTTTATTTTCTTTAATTTTGAGACAGGATCTCGCTAAGTTGCTGAGGCTGGCCTCAAACCTGCGATTCTCCTGTCTCAGCCTCCTAAGTACTGGGATTACAGATGTGCGCCACCACCCCTGGCTCTATACTTACACATTTTTGAAGGCTTCGTGACAAGATATGTTATACTTGGTTGTGATACAGTTTAGTTTTTGTTGTTTTATACCCAGCACATTTCCCAGATCTTCTCTGATTTCACTGCTTCTTTATGGACTTCAGTTTCTAACACCTAGTTGTAGGAATCAGCTTTCACCAGTGGCCCCAATTCCTAATGTGTGCCCCTTCCAGCTAACAGGATGTACTTGATCTGGGCTTCTGAACTAGCAAGAGAGGTTTGTCTGGAATGAGGCCCTCTTCCTGTCTCAGCAGCCTGAGTGCTGAAATTCTCCACAAGGAACCTCTATTAGAAAACATACCAGCCCGACAAGAAAATGAGCTAGAAGTGAACTGGTTATAGATGGCAGATTTCTGGCCATAGTTTTTTAGAATCTTGACAATAATTAACTTGGTCAGCACACTGACCCCAACTATTTGTTTTAATTTTACCTGGGTAAAATGATTCAAAAACATTCAAAGATTCATGGGTATTTGGGTGGGAGCATTTGATCCTGTGGAGCCCAAACCTGTGCCCCAGTTTTATCCCCCTTGCATTCCCTCTGGCCTGGCCCTGAAGCAGCGTTGTGACCCCTTTAACATCCCAGATCACTGGCTCCTGCTGAGAACACACGCTTTCCCATGCAACTTGCAAGGGGGCGCCGTGGAGGCAGCAGTGAGACCGAGAGGACTGACTGTATTCCTTCCTCCCAAGCGGGGCTCTGCTTTTCTTGTTGATTGACCCTGGGCATGTTTATTAATCTCCCTGAATCAGTTTTCCCATCCATAGATAGGAGGAATAATCCCAACTCTGTGGAGTTAAGATCACGTGTAATAAAGCATCTAGCCTATACATTAACTCTCCTGCCTTGGGACCTTTATTAAGGAAAAACTTTCCAATTTGTTCTTGTCAAATAATGCCTTCTCCCCCAGCTGCTTCTGCCTCAGTCATGTAATCACTTTCTTTTCTACTCTGCTGGGATGAGGGTGGGTGTGGTATTGATAATTCTAGATTCCTGGATAGTTTACCCTTGTCTGCAACTTAGTTCTTTTTGTCTTTTCTGGGTTCCTGTAGTATGTACATTAACTGCTTACTTGCGGAGGAGGCTCGTTCTGTGGTTTAACAAACCTTGCATTTCGCCCCTTGCTCCAGGGTAGCAGCTGTGAATGAGTGTCTGGGCATCAGGCTTTCCCCAGATCCTGGATAGTTCAAACCCGCTCTTTCCAACCACCAGAAACAGTCTTCCTGTGTGCTCTTGGTACAGAGTAGAGATGATGGGTGTGCCCTAGCCTAAGCCTTCCTGTGCTTAATCATTGCTGTAGGTTTTCTTTAATGGCTCACTGTTGAAGAGCCAACCCACTCCCTATCTCTTCCCGGAATGATCCTACAGAATGTCATTACTACAGTTCTATTTTTCTAAAGCATCCTGTCATACAGTGACAATTACGGAAGAGTCATTCTATCAACTGTCTGCATTTCCTCTCTCCTAATTCTCGTATTCTTTGTGCCCTTCCCCTTCCATCTGCTGCCCAGACACTCCATTCTCTACCGCCTCAGCTGTTCCTTGAGTGTGTGCATGGGGGGAGGCGGGCTCTCCACTGATAGCATTTCATCCTGTAGCCATCAGCCAATCCCACAGGCCCCCAGGACCCAGGCGACCCCCCTGTGGTTGGTGCCAGAGGATAGGGTGGAGGAGACGGGAGGGGAGGAGGCACTGCTCACTCGCTCTCTCCTGTTTGAATAAATGGACATCCCGGACTGGACTTCCTTTGCGGGCCTTAATTGTTTATTTTATTACCATTCATGCTCCATTCTCACTTTCCATCTGCCTTTCCCCTGTAATTCTGTATTCCCCAGTGACTGAGCTGCAGCAGCCAGGCCAGAGACCACAGATGGCTCGCTCCATCTAAAGGAAGTCTTTTCACATCAGCCTTCACTTTCCCAGCTCCCCACCAGTACGAAGACTCCTTCGCGTTTTAACTCTGTGCCTCTTGGCTCTGCTGTTCCAAGACCTTCCATCTGCTTCTAAATTGCAGGCTACCTACACAGTAGCATCTTCCTCAGTCCAGGGCCTGCCAGTCACCTGGAAGGGAGGAAAGGAGGAAGGATGGGCAGACCAGGCTGACTTGCAGGGCCCAGCTGCCTTCGCCATGGGCTTCTCTGGGGACAGGCTCTCCTCCCCATGCCGCCGCTTCCCACATCTCCCTCTTTGCTCTCCTCTCTCTCACGCACCAGCCAGTGATTTGTTATCTCCACGTAGCTCCTTTCACACGGTACAAAATAAAGGGCCTCTCTCTTGTGTCACACTGAGTGCCTTCTGAGTTGATTTGCTGTTCCCCACTTGCCGGGCCTCCTGCCTAAAGAGCCAGAGAATACTCAGTACTCACTTTGATGAACCTGGATGATTTTAGACCCTTTTAACCCAGAGGAAGTATAAGAGAGGAGCCACCTGGGGTTTGGCACTGGATTATTCCATCCAACCAGTTTCTCTCCAGATTCGTTTCCTCTTGCCAGTCTTGAGGGAAGTGGTCTCCTGCACACACCCCTCACTCCAGGACCTTCCCTTCGCGCAGCCTGCAGAACCCAGCGAGGTGCAGTCCTCTGCCTAGGGCCAGGGCTTTTCTGTATCTGAGCTACAAGTGTTCAGAATGTTTATTCAAGTAGCTACTGTGAGTGGATTAGAAAGGTGACTGATATGAATCAAGAATAATTAACCTGCCAGGGGTGATGGTACATGCCTGTAATCCCAGTATTTGGGAAGCTGGAGCAGGAGGATCGCAGGTTTGAGGCCAGCCTCAGCAACTGAGCAAGACCCTATTTCAAAATAAAAAAATAAAACAGGGCTGGGGGTATAGTTCGGTGGTAAGATGCCCCTGGGTTTAATCCCCAGTACAAAAAAAAAAAAAGAGAGAGAGAGAGAGAGAGAGAGAGAGAGAGAGAAAGAAAAAAGGAATAGTTAACCAGGTTGATTTTTGGTCCCTTCTGAGCAATTTGGGTGTGGTCATCTCAGGGCCACTTTGGGAAGTGTTTGATAGCACCTTCCCTCTGAATGTGGTCATCCACAGCCTCCTCTCAGAACTTCCCTCCTGGTGTGTCCAGCCACATCCTTCCACAATTCCTGGGCCCTGACATGTACTTGGCTTTAATCTCTCCCTTGGCTTTCAGGGAAGGACATGGCGGCCGTGCAGAGGACCCTGATGGCTTTAGGCAGCGTTGCAGTCACCAAGGACGATGGCTGCTACCGCGGAGAGCCATCCTGGTTTCACAGGTAAAAGTCCTTTCTCTGCCTCCTGCAGTAGAGAGCCAGAGGCAGGTCTGAAGCCTTGGGGTTCCCCAGAGACTGTGCATATGCAGAGTCCCTAGGAGCAAGCACCCTGGCCCCACAGCTGAGCAGGAAAGACTGATTGATGTGCTGCTCAGACCAACATCCCACACAGGGCAGAAACAGGCCTTTCCTGTTAGATAGCTGGGTCCTCCAGCTCTGCCAGGTTCTTCTCCAGAGGGCCAGTGGGAATGGATGTCCTTCTCAGAAGCAGCTTCATGGGTTGATTATGGCCCAAGCAGTTCTGAGTTTTCCTTCCTTCCCTCCCTCTGGACTCCCTTCCTCCCTCCCTCCCTCCATGTATTTTTCTTTTTGTACTAAATAAAGGTTAAATATGTCCTCTTAAGCCGGGCATGGTGGTGCATGCCTGTAATCCCAGTACTTGGGAGGCTGAAACAGGAGGATAACAGGTTTGAAGTCAGCCTCAGCAACTTAGTGAGACCTTGTTTCCAAGTAAAAAATAAAATAGGGCTGGGGGTGTAGCTCAGAGGTAGAACACCCACCCCTGGGTTCCATCCCCAATACCACACACACGCACACACACACATCCTTTTTGCCAAGCACAGTCCTGATTAATACCTATCATCCCAGTGTATTGATTAATAACACCCTCTTTCACTCTCAAAATTTCCTGGTTAGCTAGGTATGGTGGTGCATGCCTGTAATCCCAGTACTTGGTAGGCTGAGATAGGAGAATCACAGGTTTGAGGCCAGCACATGGTAACTTAATGAGACCCTGTTTCAAAATAGGAAATAAAACAGGGCTGAAGGTACAGCAAAAGTGTCCTGGTTTAGATGATAAACTATATGGTTATCTCACTTTACTAAAAGAACCTTTTAGGGTCTTTTCCTAAAGTGTTTTTTTTTGAGGGGGGGTAAAGGCAGGGAAGATGCAAAGTTCAAATTGGATAGCTTATGCCAGGAGTAGTGGTGCATACCTGTAGCCTGTAATTCAAGTAGTTGGGAGGCTAAGGCAGGAGGAATGCAAGTTTGAGGCCAGCCTCAGCACCTTAGTGAAACCCTGTCTCAATATTATAAAAGGACTGGAGGTGTAGCTCAGAGGTAGAACACCACTGGATCCAACCCCTAGTATGAAAAAAAAATTTTTTTTGATAGCTTAGCTGTAGATGAAGAGGAAAGAACACTTTTTTTTTTGCAATACTGGGGATTGAACCCCAGGGCATTCTACCTCCGAGTGACATCCCCAGCCCTATTTTTTATTCTCTATTTTGAAACAGGGTCTCACTAAGTTGCAGAAGGCGTCATTAAGTAGCTGAGGCTGGCCGCAAACCTGCGATCCTATCTCAGCCTCCCAAGTACTGGGATTACAAGCGTGCACCACCACGCCCAGCTGAGGAACACTTTTTTTTTTTTTTTGGAGGAACTGGAGATTGAATCAGGGGCATTCTAGAACAATTGGTAATTCATTTCCCTGGTCCCCTTTTTTTGTCATTGAGAATTAATAAGAGGTACCGGCATATGTTGTTTTAAATGATTTTGGTTTGAAAATCTTGATATCAACCAGTGAGTACTGATCCAGCATTATTAGTGATCTCCCACAGACTATATGGCTGCAAATCCAAAATTATTCACTTTCTAGCTTTTTACCAAAGTTTGCTGACCTCTGATCTAGAGTAGAAATTTCCCCTGTTTACTCCTTGGTCTCTGGGCTCTAAAATAGAACATGAATCTTGACCTTATACAGTAAGGCTGGAGTGGGATTAATGGCATGCTTTGTAAGAATGTTGATTTTAATTTTTACAAGGGCTTGAGAGAACGGTGAGAGGATGCAGACTGAGAGGGCCTACAGTAGTGGGGGAAGAGGGGAAGGTCGGGAGAGGGGGAAAAATAAGAAGGAAAACTAAGAGTGCATTCCCCAGAGAGGCAGCCAGGGAATCTCCTTTCCTTTTTGCTGGAAATTCTGAAATCCATCTGGACTTCTAGGGATAGGGAGCTCACGTGTCAGGCTAGGGCCGCAGCTCGGGGAAGAAGCAGGACTACAGGCAGGTCATAGCTCAGAGAGGAGGGCCTGCCGGTCTGTTTGGTGACCTCAGTATAGTCTAACTGTACATGGTGCTAAGGGTTTTAAAACTGTCCTATGACACTGTTCCATCTCCCGCTCCCTGTCCAGGAAAGCCCAGCAGAATCGGAGAGGATTTTCAGAGGAGCAGCTTCGCCAGGGACAGAACGTGATAGGGCTGCAGATGGGCAGCAACAAGGGAGCCTCCCAGGCGGGCATGACCGGGTACGGGATGCCCAGGCAGATCATGTGAGGCGCCGCATCCCGCCCCAGTAGAGAGGACGAATGATCCACACCACAGTCTCTACGAAAAAGAAATAGGTAGTCAGTCACCTTCTGACCTTCTCCTCTTTCTCAAAGCTCCTGTCCCTGGTTTTTGCAAGTGCTGCGTTTCTGCTGAGAATCCACGTTGCCTACTGCTGCCACCTTCTGTTCATTTAGAACTATGCAAGGACTCCGCTTCCTCTTTCCGAGCCCCTTCCCTCTCCCAAAATCCCCTTGATTATTTATTTATTTATTTGCCAAAAACTCCCGTCCTCAACTTATAGAACACACCTAATAAACAGTCTTGTGTCTTAAAGTGTGACGTTCGTTCTTTGCCTTAGGGACTTTGCAGGCTGGGCTGGTTTCCTTTTCATTCAAGAGGCCCACAAGTTGGGAGGCTGAGACAGGATCACAGGTTCCAGAACAGCCTCTGCAGTGCAGCAATACTCTCAGCAACAAAGCGAGAACTAGGGGTGTAGCTTGGAGGTAGAAGTCCCCTGGGTTCAATCCTCAGTGCCAAAAAAAGAGGTCCACAAGATGGAAATAAGCTGCCATTGTAGAAACAGGTTAGCTACGGGGAAGGTTTCCATTATAATTTTTTATTTTTGTTTTTTTTGAGGTGCTGGGGATTGAGCCCAGGGCCTTGCACTTGCTAAGCAAGCACTCTGCCACTGAGCTATGACCTCAAACTTCCCCATTATAATGTTTATCTTGGCAATTGCAGTAGAAAATTTAAGAATAATTTTGTTCCTTAGAGAGCTTAAAACTATGAATTCAAGAACAAGGTCTTTGACCCCACATTTTTTTTGAGTACCTACTTTATGCTCATTATAGGACACAGGAATATTATAGGAGCAAGGCAAAACACCAGTTCTTTTTTTTTTTTTTTTGCGGTACCGGGGATTGAACCCAGGGGTGTTCTACCTCCACGCTACACCCCCGGCCCTATTTTTTATACTTTATTTCGAAACTGGGTCTCACAAAGTTGCGGAGGGCCTCACTAAGGAGAGAGAGAGAGAGAGCTGAGGCTGGCCGCGAACCCGGATCCTCCAGTCTCCGCCTCCCAAAGTACTGGGATTACAAGCGTGCGTCACCACGCCCAGCTGCAAAACACCAGTTCTTAAGGAGCTCCTATATAGGTTCCCAGGAAATCTCCGATGGATGTTTGGATGGATGAATGGTTTTATTGAATAATAAGTATATGGATGGTTGAATGAAGAGGCAGTATTAAATTCTGGTATTAATATTCCTCCAACAGGCCAGATATGGGTTTGATGCTGATGTTTATACAGTTTTTTTCTCGTTAGCCAGGAGTTATAGACTAGTTTGCTCTCCTAAAGTCATTTATAGGGTATAAACCCCTAACACTCTTGAATATTGCCTAAAATTGAGATCTGCCTAAGATGAATGTTTTTGAGATTTTTTTCATGAATAGGAAAATAAAGAGGGCAAATAATTTGGAGAATTTTTAAATTATTATTGAAATTCCTGGGGAATTTCAATTTATATTATTCTTTCCTATGAAACAAAATTTTTAAAAGTGATGCGTTTAATAAGAAAAGTAATAGCCGGGTGTGGTGGTGCATGCCTGTAATCTCAGTAGTGGGGAGGCTGAGAAAGTTCAAAGCCAGCCTCAGCAACTTAGAGAGGTCCCTCAGCAACCTAGTGAGACCCTGCCCTGTTTCAAAATAAAAAATAAAATAGGGCTAAGAGCATAGCTTGGAGATAGAATGCCCCTGGGTTCACCCTCCAGTGTCTACCCCCAAAAGCAATAAGGTCTTTCATCTAGATAATGAGTCATTGATTAACAAGGAAATGTACAACAAATGAAATTAAAGATGTTATCACACTCAATGTTTGGTTGGTAGTTTTCCAGACTGTGATCTGTGCTTCTTCATGTTTTTATGAGTCTCCTCTTACGGGAGCCTCTTAGGAACTCTTGTGGTACACCTTTTGATAACCGCTCTCGACTCATCCAAGTTGTTACCCAAACATGGCTGCTGCATTCTTCCCTCAAACCTTCCCTTGGAGTTGTCATGAAGGGAAGAGAGAGAGGTTGATGTATCCCCAAAGGTGAAATAAAGCTGGGTGGAAATTCCTAAAGATAGAAAGTGGTTAGGTCCCTGTTTGGGGTTGGGGCTAGGAGGCCTGGGAAATAGTCTCCATCAGAGAGGGGATAGGTTGGAAGACAGCTTGTGGGCTATGCCTTCCACAGTGCCCTTGCTCCACCATTGCAGTACCATGGATACCGAGAGACAGGAGAACAGCAAAATGAGCTCAGAGCCAGCTGGAAGCAGCCTGCCAAATCCAGGCCAGTGCTTGAGCCCAGTTGGAGTGCAGAGCAGCAATAGAACATCCTAGACCTGCTAGTGCCTGGACATTTCCTCTTCCCTGCATGATCCCACCCACCTCTCAAGCTCCCTCACCTTCACTCTCATTTGATCCTTGTAACCTAGAGATGATGAGCTTCGAAAAAATTGAGGCACTAAGTCAGAGGTTTACCCTAAGTGGTAGGTGGGTGATAAACAGAATGACAGGGACCAGTTTGTACTTCCAAATATTACCTACCTCAATATGTTTCCAGCTCCCCCAAATTACAAGCAGAGATCCAAGCTTGGGCCTGAGATTTTTCATTTCATCTCACTTTGCATTTGCAGTCAAGGTAGCAGATGAATTCAGGGAAATATGAGCTCACGGGTAGCAACCAAAGACCCTGAGGAGTGTAAGAACTGTCATGATCAGATTGAAGAATCGTTTAGAATTAGATTAATAAGTATACTGTATGTGACAAGGAAAAAAATGGACGCATGAAGCAATAATGCATTCTAAAGAAAAAAAGCTAATGGAGAAGAGGAACATCAGCAAAAATAAAATGAGTGAAATAAGGATTGGTAGCAGAATGGATGCAAAGATCAAATTAGTAAATTAGAGTACCAAGATACTCTGTGGAAAATAAAAGGCACAGGACTGGGTGTAGTTCAGTGGTACAGTGCTTGCCTGTCATGCATGAGGCTCTGGGTTTGAGCCCCAGCACCACCAAAAATAATAATAATGATAAGCACAAATGCATGACAAACACAAAAAAATGTTAAAAATAAGAGTCAATAATCACATACTTGGAATGTTAGAAGGAAAGGAAAAACAATCAATTAGGGGAGGGGAAAATTTGAAGAAATAATTCTGAGACTTTCCTATAAGTAAAAGAAAACAAAAAGAAAAGACAAGAACAGTTTTTTTTTTTTTTTTTTTTTTTTT
>PVJS01063694.1:0-10423 GCA_004027185.1 Glis glis | reverse complement strand
CATACACAAACCTATAAGACTCAATCACTATCTGGAGCATGAAAGGGAGGGAAGGGGGAGGGAATAGGGTGGGATTGGAGGGAGGGCTAAATGTGCAATGTGTGCATGTATGATGTTCATACCCTGACATATATAAAAATGTATAATTATAATTTACAATGCACCAATAAATGAACATAAAAAGTTAAAAAAAAAAAGATAGAAAGGCCTGGAAACTTCCTGGTGAATCATCTATGAGAGTCCAGTTAGAATAGGGAAGGAGCTAAAGACTGATACCCCCAGGTGAGAGCAGACACAGCTCGCCCAGGAAGAATTGAGCTTGCCCTCGAAAGCCTCTTCCCCTTTCTTCCCTCTTTGTTCCATTCAGGCCCCTAGGCTATTGGACAGTGCTGCCCACATTCAGGGTGGGACTTACCCCTTAATCTTCTGTTCTACATGCCAATCACCTCATCAACACACCCAGAAATCATGTAATCTTAGGTGTCTCTCAGTCCCTTCAAGTTGACAATCCAGATTAACCATCACTGTAGCCTCAGGTATTGACTGATAATTCTCTCTAATCAGTGCTCTATTTTAGCATAAATAAATGTCTTTGCCTTGGCCTAATAGATCTTTTCACTCTGCTTCTGTACACTAGTTACAACTTCAGGGGACACCTCTTGTCTCCAGTTCTACAATCACATTCTGCTGCAAAATTCTTTCTCTCTGCACTCTTCAGTAGGAACACTTGTATAAATCACCCAGAATGTTGGCAAGAAAAGAGCTACTTCTGGGCTGAGTGCTTTTTGAAAAAATCTTCCCTGCTACCCAGAAGTCATTTACATAGGTTAATTCTTGGGGACTAAAATCCATGGCACTCCTTTGCTGCAGCAGCTGTGGGACAGTCTTTTCTGCAGCATCACAGAGGGATTACTGCTTAAGCATTTTATGCACACTTTCATGCGGACACTCTTGGCAACGGAAATACTGTTTATTGCTTTTGTATATTTAGGTCTGAATAGCCCTGCCTCCTTGGATATGTTACTCTTCTGACACCAAGTGTCACATTTATTGTTCCAGTGAAGTATTGCCTGAATCTTTCTGGATCAAGCACTCATCTGCAAATCATTGCTCAATCATTCTCTAGTCCTACATTCGCAAACTTGATTCAATCACAGATAGTGTATGCATATCCTGCAAGACTTCACTGAACCTCAATAACCTACAAGTCACCTACTTCTATGTGGCAGGATGATTCATTGAGATATTAATTTTACCTTGTTCCTGCTGCTGTAGGAGAATACAAGGAATGAAAGGGAAAATTTCCTCATCCTACCTCTTTTCCAAAAAGAATAATCATGCCCCTGTGATCAGTCTCCCTTGCTTTGTAGAAATTATTGCAGTAGCTTCTTTGCTTTGCAGAAGAGACCCTGAAGGCAATACCTTTCTCACCACCCCCAGCCTCACCCCTAGATCTTTATTTGGGAAGAAGCTGTTGCTTAGAAAATAAGGGATTAATGTCCTGAACTCTGGAGAGAGAAAGAGAGGATTCCCATAGAGTGGGAGGTACTTGAAGGGGGTATGCTTCAGGTGTGGAAGAAGACTTGAACCTGAACTCCCTTCCCATGCAGTAGCCCAGGAGTAGTAAGACCTTTCATGTGACATAGTAAGTGCCCTGGCCTTCGGAGCCATAGCCAAGTTTGATGCAAGATAGTGTTCATATTTAAATGGACTAGGTAGGTTGGACAATGAGCATTTTAGCAGCAATTTTGATATACCTGAGGCCCTTTCTCCAAGTATCCTATATTGCATAAGCCCTGGCAAAGAACCAACCCAGTCCCCCCTTTCCTGTCCCTTATGCCTGCAATTACATTTCCAGCTAGGTCTAACATGACCAAGCCAGAAAGCAAATACATGTATTACCTTTCTCACATCCTAGCCAAAGTGCAAAATTATACTAATATAAAAATAAAAGCTTCACCAACAAGTTCCTAGGAGATGGTCTTCTAAGCTATTTTCCAACCTTGGAGTTTTTTGTTTCAAGCTAGTCACCAAAGCCCAGGAGTAACAGAAGACACACAGTAGTAGCCAAGAGTTGTTGGGACTCTAATATGTCAGAGCTACAATCTCCTCTAGATCTGGTACACAATAGCTATGTAACTGGCACCAGTAGGCTTGTTAGCAGGTGTGAGAAAAAAAGATTCAAATCTTACCATGGCCCAAAAAGCAATTACACAGAAATGTTGCTATAGGACTTAACATTAAAAACTCTCCATCAGTTCTAGTTGGCTCTATCTACTAGTCCAAAGGCAATTTCCTCCCAAACTTTTAGCATTATAGATTCCCTCTCTCCTCTTGAACCTGAAAATCCAGCTGTGTTCTCTCGCCTCTGACATCAGCATTACTGGCTTTGATACATCCAACCATCTGGCTGATGAGGCATGAGGCAGAATGGAATCCAGCTCCCTGTTCCCTGATGTTTCCACATGAACATTACAAAACTCGCTGGTGTCAACACGGATGGTGAGCTGTGACTCACACTTAGGAGGAATTAGCATGTTCAGCGACATCGGGCCATAGTTCTTGACCATCACAGACATTTTTGGGTTGAGATTGTGATGGCTCTTTCTGTGATATCATCAGAGTATACTTTTAGTCAGATAGTCTCTCCAAGAAGTTTCATCAGATGATGTGAAATCTCCAGTACAAGTGATAGTTCTAGAATAATGAGAAAAGGAGTGAGCATTTCTAGCTATTCCACTGTTTCCATTATGAAATGTACCTGTTTGTTTACTGTTTGAATTAATACTTCTTCTGAAGTTGCTTTTTTCCCCTACTCCTTTTCAACACCATGTCTGTAAGTAAAAATGTTCTACCCGTCAGCATTAACCATTTTCTTCGCCTTCCACCCCCAGCCTTACTCCTCCAGCTTTTCTGTCATTTCTGACTTTGGGAATTATTGTGCTAAATATTAAATGAATGATCTTTGTGTAAAAATTTGAACACTGTGCCTCAGATTCCTAATCTATAAAATGGGGGAAATAATAGTAAATGATGTAATGGGTGGTCTATGTAAACTAGAAAGCCCTTATAGATATTATTTAAGCCCTTATAGATATTAAAGGAAATTTAGAAAAAAAGATTTTGAACTTCATATCACACCAAAATTAGAGATAATAAAATAAAAGTGTCTAAAGAAAAGTGCAGTTTCTCCTCATTTTCCCCATGAGAACTGAAGTAGGGACTATACTTATTTGGTTTAGTGCTGTCATTATGGAAATGAATTCTCTGAGTAGGTTTTCCTTGGTAGACTCTCTCTCTCTTTGTCCAAGGACTAGAAATTAGGATTTAGGAAACAACATCAGGCCCCCTACTCATTTTCCTGCCTGTGTTTCCTGGACTGCCCAGTTGCCCTTCCCTAGTTCTTCTTTGAAGCTGAAATATAAAAAGAAAAGAGCCATCAGGTCTTGCTCAACGCAACGATGCAAACCTATTTCATTCTTACTTTGTATTCAGGACACACTCACTCCTCCTTCTGTAGTATTTGCTGATATACTTTGCACTCCAGCTGCTGCAATATTTAAATCAGTGATTCAATACACAGACCACACGATGTGCCACTATACTCCAACAAGCAAGGTCTGTCTCTCCATGGGGACAGAGGATCTAAGCATCTGTCATTCTCTTCCTGTCGCTTATAATTAACCACACACCCCTTTACACACATAAATATTTATGTGCAAAAATAAAACTCCCTGGTGCTTTAAGCCAATCTCTCTTCTCCTCAGTGAGCTTTGAAAGTTTCCAAAATGAAATTTTTACTTAATTCAAGACTCTATTTGGTGTGAAGAACTTTAACATATAATTATATTCTCAGAAAATAATTTAAAACCTCAGACTTAGAATTATGATGCATGCATACTTCTAGAATGTAAACGCCATGAGGGAGACATCTTTGTCTATTTCATTGGTATATCCCAAGTGTTTAGAGTAGTCCTTGCTATATAATGTGAGCTCAGTGAATATATTTTGAATGTTGAATAATTGAATGCACAGGAACCACAACTACAAAACATGATTTTGTTATTTAGAATAATAAGGTATCACATTTACATAGCTATCAATTTTGAAAGAAGTACAAAGAGGAATAGAAAGTCAGGCATGGTGGCCCATACCTGTAATCCCAGTACTTGGGAAACTGAGACAGGAGGATCACAGGTTTGTGGTCAGCCTCAGCAACTTATGGAGGCCCTCAGCAACTTAGTGAGACCCTGTTTCAAAGTAAAAACTAAAATAGGGCTGGGGGGTGAAGCTCAGAGGTAGAAAGCCCCTGGGTTTGATCCCCAATCTCTCTATCTCTATCTCTATCTCTATCTCTCTCTCTCTCTCTCTCTCTCTCTCTCTCTCTCTCTCTGCAGAGGATCAAATCCAGGGCCTCTCATATGCTAGGTAAGAGTTCTACCAGTGGGTTACACTGCAAGAAATCCCAAGACAGGATTTCTAGGCAAATGTTGCAGAACCTGAAAATATTTTGAACTTAGGTGAGAATAAGGCAGAGTGAGAAATAATCATGAGGCATAAAGTTCACTCACTCATTTAATCATTCAAAACATCATTAGCTATTTCCAACTGTTATCATATTAGGTTCTGAAGTGGTTATTAAAAATTAAATAACAATTGCCCTTACTCTCACGAAACTCTTGGTTTGTGTGTGATTTCAAAAGATGGTCCATGGATCTCCTATCAGTATTTGGGGTAGATTCCCAGTTCCCACCCCAAGCTTACTAAATCAGAATCACTGAGGGTCATCCTGGGAACCTGGGGTTTTAACCTATTAGCCAGAAAATATTTATGAACACTAACATTTGAGAAGGTGGTCTAGTGGAACTCAAGATATTTGTTTCTCGGGAATTATGCGGTCTCTGCTACCATTCAGGTAATATTTACATTGTCACATTTACACAACCTTTAGTGAATGGGTAGAATGCAATAGCATTAAAATAGCCTGATCACTTTAGATTAGTAGTTCAGTATCCAATTGATTGGAACCTACAAAACAGTCCTCTTTTAAATTAATCCTTACCAGGACTAATGATTTGACATAAGAAAAAGGCACATATATACCATATACTTCTAGACTTTCAGAAACTGGCCTAAACCATATTTCCTACATGTTCTCTAAATTTCTAAACTTCTGCAAATCCTATTTGAAACTTGCCTCAGGCCTCATCAGTTTCAAATATTCCAGTGTCTCCATTAACCTGTCCTGCTCAGCACAAACTCCAAAATTGACTGACACTTACATACCTTCTTGCAAAGACTAATTAGGTCCTCAGTGCCCAAGATGTAGACAGAATCAACTACCATCTGACTCAGGATGGTGCTGCCTAACCATCTGAATGTTTAGCTTTAATTACGTGTTTGTGTAATTTAAGGCAATTTTCTGTGGACTACTGACATAGCGCATCTTTAAACAACTTTGCTGACCCCCTGTGGATTGCAAGATCTATTTCTCAGTTGTTGTTGCCTGCTTGACTATCTCCTTGGACCTGTCTTCAGCAAGAAGAGCCTTTTGCATCTTTAATTTCTCTAATGTCTTGTTTGTTTCTACTTTTTATATTTACACATTGTTGAACTCTATAATTTCTACTGGTTCATGGATCTTGTCCTTTATGCCCCCTGACAGTGTGTGTGTGTGTGTGTGTGTGTGTGTGCGTGTGTGTGTGTGACTGATCCCAGAGGTGTTCTAGGGATTGATCTCAGAGGTGTTCTACCTCTGAGCTACACTGCTACACTCCCAGTCCTATTTTATTTCTTGTTTTGAAACAGGGTCTTATTTAGTTGCTGAGGGTCTTGCTAAGTTGCTGAGGCTGGCCTTGAACTTGCAATCCTTCTGTCTCAGTCTCACAAGTCTCACAATTACAGATGTACACCACCACACCTGGCTCTCCTGATACTGTGTGTGTGTGTGTGTGTGTGTGTGCGCGCGTGTGTGTGTGTGCATGTGTGTGTGTTAGTTACTGGGGATTGAACCCAGGGGCATTCTACCTCTGAGCTACACCCCAAGCCATTTTTAATTTTTGTTTTTGAAACAGGATCTCACTAGGTTGCTGAGATTCTCTCTGTGTTGCTGAGGCTGTCCTAGAACCTGTGATCTTCCTGTCTCAGCTTCCCAATTACTGGGATTGCAGGCATGTGCCACCATGCCCAATTCTCCTGATACTTTTAATAACTATTCTTTCCATTTTAACATTCTTGTCATTCTTACTCCAATTCCTTACTGATTCTTCTTGAAATTATTTGTAAAAGTTTAATATTTAATTACTTTCCTTGTTCTGTGCCTCAGAATCATGTTGCTTACCATTTTAATAAGTAAAGAGTTAGTAGAAATTGAAGGTTTGCTAACATGGAAGTGTTGGTTATTATTTATATATTATATTATGGTCTCATTCTCTGTGGAAAAGAGATATTAAATTTAAGGCCAGCCAGAAAAATGAAAATACTTTGGGAATTGCAAGTATTGGCCACTGAGCTAGATACAAACACCTCCTTAGCATCTTGGGAGAAAAAACAGATTAATGATATGAGATGACGCCATTTAATGTCTTAATGTTAAACTGTGCATATTTGCTGTTAATCAAAACAGTTTTTTCAATGAAAAGTGATGGTACTTAATGTTCTGTTAATTATGCAAGGAGCTAATCAATTTGTCCCTTAAATGGATGTTCAACTGATTAACAGAAGCTAATCATCAGTTATGAAATCCATAAGGCACAGATGAGTCAGGTTTAAAACATTTTTTGCTAACTTGGGGCCAATAATTCTGTCTCCTTAAATTACCTCTTATTTCAGTTGGGAGAAGTTATTTTATTTCCCTAAATATATAAGTGTTACACTCTTACTTATGGAAATTAAAGACTAATTTAGTCTACAGTTTAGGAATCAAACCAAGGATGATGCTATAGTAGGTTCAATTTCTTATTTAATCCCTAAAGGACAATAAGTAGGCAAAGGAATTGATTTGACATTAAAATTAGGTTGCTCTGAATTAAATAAGGCAGCTTATACATTTAACTCCCCTCAATGCTATAAGGAGGATTGGGGTATGTTAATTGTTCAGTACTCTAAAAACATAATTTTATCTAATAATACTCATCCATTCAACAAATATTTATTAAGCATCTATTACATGATAAGTACTGTGCTAGACACCAAAAATGTATGGATATATAAGGTACAGTGTCTGACCTTAGAAGGCCAACTAACAAACAAAAAGCAAGCACCATGATAAATAATTAGCTACATTTTGACATATGAGTCACTAAAAACTAAAACAAAACAAAAAAGAGAAGCAGGCTTACATAGCAACATGCCATAGTTTATACATCAGAAATTAATGGGCCGGGCATGGTGGCGCATGCTTGTAATCCCAGTACTAGGGAGGCTGAGAGGAGGATTGCAGGTTTGCGGCCAGCCTCAGCTACTTAGTGAGGCCTCTGCAACTTAGTGAGACCCTGTTTCAAAATAAAGAATAAAAATAGGGCTGGGGGTGTGGCTCAGAGGTAGAATGCCCCCAGGGTTCAATCCCCAGTACCAAAAAGAAAAAAGCTACCTATGTCAGAAAAAAAAAAAAAAACCACGGTTCAATGGACTGGCAGTCAGGATATTTATCCTTAAATTCCAGTTTATAGCTATCAGTTATCTGTTGGACCTTGAGAGTATTTTAATCCTTTCTTTGTATTGCAACTATCCCATCTGTAAAAGATCAGTGAACTTTCCACCATACATTAGAGGTCAAATTTAAATCATTTGAAAGAAAATCAGGGCATCCCCAAGAGCTTCTTTACTTGGAATCCAAATGCAAAGTGCACTGGTCAATCAGTCAGTCAGTGAGTAAGTACTTATTGATTATCTACTGAGTGCCCTTCAGGGTGCTGTTAGAAACATATAAAAGAGGAAACAAAATGATCACTTTCTTCAGCTAGCTGCCACCCTTATTGGAGAAAAACAACCAGTATTATTTAGCAATAACAATGAAAAACAAATGAGTGAGTGAATGAATGAATATTTATTGGGTGATTACTCTATGCCAGGTACTGTTATGCTTTTTAAGCTGTAAAGTTCCTTTACATGCTATGCTTTTTAAGAGTGAGCATGTATATATAATTAAAAGCTAAACTGTGTAGCCTTTTAAGTGATGTATAAGGTTGGAGGAAAGAAGTATCAATTAGGCTACATTTAGAGATGGTTGCATTAAAGTTAAAGGATTTGAGCCAAGATATCATGCTATTGTGGAGCAGATGAAGTTGGATAGAAAGCATCACATTCCTAAAGAAAGTGATCAGACCCAAAGAAGCCAGGGAGTATAACAAATGATCACAGTGTATTTGTAGTAATATGTTTTTACTGAAACAGAGGTCTTACAGACGGATGGTGGGAAACTAAAGGTGGACTTTGAAAGTCCAATTAAAACTTTGCCAGAAGGTCAGCTTAGAAGGAAATGTGTAGGAAGACAGAAATTTTTGAAATAGGTAAAGATTGGAGTATCTAGGTAGGAAACTGATGTGATAAAAGAGGTTTAATGTCTGGTAGTGGCATATTGACTAGATGTTAGGGTGCAGTCACTAGACCATCAAGATATTGGCTCTTCTGATCCTGTATTTCCAATTTCTGCAACATCTAAATCACATATTGATGTTATCATTTATAAAATAACATATCACTTAGAGCTTTTGGATCTGCTATTTGATTTACTAAACCTGTAGTGACAGATGGTTTATGCAATATACAGAGCTAATCCTACTTGTCCAATTTCAGAATTGTTGTGCTAAGAGTTTCTCAAAAACAGAACCACTGTTTATTTGCTCAACCTTTATTTCTTCACTGTCTTCCTATCTAGTTTTTGGTTCAGGGTTGAGTTAAATCAGAGTCTACAAACTAATGCCATTAATCCTTTTCCTTCCTTCAATTTCCAGGCACAGAGATTGCCTGGCAGATTAAATAGAGCTAGAAGTCCTGTGGGGTCTTCAAAGCTTTTCCTGGGATAAGTAGCTGAAGGTCAAAGGCAGACAGAAACAAGATGAGAGCTGCTACAGCTACTGGCCTCTTTGCACATCCGCTAAAGAGAGTTGGGGAGGAGCAGTAAATAGGAAGGGAAAAAGTGAATGTAAAGTGGGCTCTGTGAGGTTGCTGGCTCTGCTCAGAACTCAGCTTATTTTCAAATCTAGGAGAGGGACTAGGGGGCCCTGTCAAGACAGGAGCTCAGTTGTGCAACTGCCCCAAGCATCTAGCTCCAAGCAGGAGCCTCAAGTTCCTGGGCAGCATCCCCAGCAGATGCATTCATCTCTCCTTCCTCCTCTATTTCCCCGTCTCTAAATACCTCCATCCCAACTCCCATCCCTTAACAGAAACCAGTCCTTTTTTATCCAGACCCAACTGGTCAAAGGAGAAAAGAAGGGTGTTCTTTTGATTGCACACAGAAAAGACACATTTGATTTTTTATGAGGAGCACATTTTTTATAAGTTATGCTTCATGCTTGTGTATCTGTTTATCTATCATCTATCTAATTAAGAATTAACCATATTCCTTTTTATAAGCAGGCCATGGGGGATCTTGGTTCCCAGGATTATTTTGAATCCTCACAAATATTCTTTTCTGCCATATTTTGTCCCTCCCTTCTTTTTCCCATCCCTTCTTCTCTGGCTCTGTTCCCCTCACTGACTTCTATTCAAGGCAGAAAAACACACACAGCAAGGGGAAATATGGTGACTTCCCTGAAGAAATATTGACTCTAAGAGAGAAGACATGTTTTCTGGAAATGGTGCAGTATACAGAAGAATCCTCTAACAGACACTCTCATTTCATAATTGTTTTTGTCTATAGTCAAAGGACTCCCCTCTTCCCTACACAGATGGATCTAAATTAGGTCACTTTAACTATGGCACCATTAGTCAAGATTCCAAGAATTGTGCTATATTATGATTTGGATTTAGAATGTTCCCCAGACCTCATGTTGTAGACAAGGCATCCATGCTGGAGGTACAGCTTGGTTGTTGAGGAGGGGTTCTGGGGGCCACAGGCCTGGGGGACTCCATATATGCTCCTCCTCCACTCTTTCTCTCTCTCTCTGCTTTTGGCCTCCATGTTGTGAGAGCAGAGTCCCTTTGCTTATGCTCTCTCTCTGCTTCCTTCTGCCATGCCCTGAGCTCTGCAGACTTCACCCAGCCTAATATGCATTGAAAGCTCTGAAACCTCCAGAACTGTGAGCACAAAAACCTTCCTCTAAGTTGTGGTGGTCGGGTGGTCAGGTGTTTGGGATTACAATATGTGAGATTATACCAACATCATTCTCAGTGCTACATGTGGGGGGGGAGGCGGGGGGGAGACGGGGGGGACGCGGGGGGGAGGGACACCAAGAGCTGTGTGCATGTATGTTAACACCAA
>PVJS01063693.1:0-10422 GCA_004027185.1 Glis glis | reverse complement strand
AGTGACCATCAGAAGTTTTTCCACAGAATGATTTGCTTCCTTTTGATTCTCAACTAGTTACATAGCAGGCACCAGAGAAATTTAATATTCAGAGGATAGTGTTAATTAGATACTACTTAATTTTGAAATAAAACAAAAATTGCTTTATCAGCCATCACTATTAGGCCTTTGAAATAAATTGACAGAATTTTCTTTTGAAAAAAAAAAAAAAAAAAAAAAAAAAAAAAAAAAAAAAAAAAAAAAAAAAAAAAAAAAAAAAAAAAAAAAAAAAAAAAAAAAAAAAAAAAAAAAAAAAAAAAAGAGAACACTTATTGTTTACCCTATATGTATATAAAACCTATATAACTTTAACTTTATAATCTTTTGTGAAACCTCAGATACATAACATATTTAGCCCTCAGATCAATACACATCTATAGTCACAGATATATAGGGTGTCAAATACATTATAGTAACCCAAAGTAATAGTTGTTCATGTAGCCCGAGTTATAAAGTGGTGATTTAACAGGCTATAAAACAGACATTTAAACCTAACTCTCTAAGATGCAGTTTGCTAAGTAACCAAAGGCCTAACAAAGACAGCAGATACAAGAGATTATTTTGATAAACATGTAAAATCTTTGTTCTTTAAGCTAGTTCTTAGTAAATTGTTACCTACAGAAAAAAAAAACTATTGTTTTAAATATAAAGAAAACACAGGAAATTGTCTAAATAAAATGCAAAACTTTTGCTCTATAGGCTAGTTTTTATAAAATTTTACCAAAGAGCAGATCAATATCTTAAGAAAACCTAATTGTTTTGAACATAGAATCAATGCATTACATTTGACTTTTAAAAAACACTTTAATTCCTTTGCATTCTAACCAGCTTCATCACTACAAAATTTCTTTCATAGGTTTTATCCTTTACAAATCAGTTGCAACGTCCTCAAACCCTCTGGGGCTTGCTAAATGTTCTGATTTTTCTTTCCTCACCTTTCTTTTTCCTTATGGGATAATTCAGTCATTCAGAACAAAAATATTGCCATACAAAATCCTTTCACACCTAAAAGTACTTCCCTTTTCTACTTTCTTTACTAAAATACTTCCTCATACCTATAACTTTTTTTTAAAAAATCCTTTATTTATTTGGTTTCCTTTTATCTTAACATTTTGAAACTTATAATTTAAAACAATCCTTATAGAACCTTTTCAATTTAAACAAATTACACCTTTTCAGCAAGATAAATACTTAATGTTCTTTATAGTTTTCTCATTAAAATACAGCTTAGAAATGTTCTTTAACCTTTCATATATAGAATTACATATCAGAATTTTTAACTCTAATCTTATGTTTAGTGAAGATCCAAGGAGAAAGCAGTCAAATTTCTTACATATATGAAAACACATTTGATACATTTAAATATATTGTCTTTTGCTGATGTTAAAAAGCCAAGAGTGCTTTGTATTTAGCATTGGTGTTTGGCATTTTAACTTACACACAATTTAGATTTTTGAAAGATAGATGTGCACCGGGCATGGTGGCGCACGCTTGTAATCCCAGTACTTGGGAGGTTGAGACACGAGGATCATAGGTTCACAGCCATCCTCAGCTACTTAGTGAGACCCTGTTTCAAAATGAAGTATAAAAAATAGGGCTGGGGGTGTAGCTCGGAGGTAGAATGCCCCTGGGTTCAATCCCCAGTACCCCTCAAAAATAAGAAAGATAGATGTAAGAAATATATGATCTTTTCTTCAAACCAAAAACAAAGACATCTCCATTTTGTATTAACTTGTTTTATGACACTGTTTGTCCACATTTTGTATCAACTCCCATTTTCTTATACTCTGTTTGTCCCCATTTTGTATTAACTTCTGTCCTTCAGAATTTTGGAAACCCTCAGCCCACTGTATCCTAATGAGGTTAAAAAGTTAATAATGTGTCAGTTTAAATTAGCTAATTATAAGCCAGGTTTGTTGGCACACACTTGTAATCCCAATTCTTGGCAGACTGAGACAGGAGGATCGCAGGTTCGAGGACAGCCTTGGCAAGTAGTAAGACTCTCATCAACCTAGTGAGACCCTGTTTCAAAACTAAAAATAAAATAGGGTTAGGGGTATATGTCGGAGGTAGAATGCCCCAGAGTTCAATCCCCAGTACCAAAAAAAAATTTGCTGGTCACTCACATACATTGGTGTTAGGGTACTCTCAAAATTGTGTAACCTACTTTTTTTTGGTACTGGGGATTGAACCCAGGGGCATTTTACCTCCAAACTACAACCCCAGCTATTTTTATTTTTTGTGTTTTGAAACAGGGTCTTGCGAAATTGCTGAGGTTTTCACTTAGGTGCTGAGACTGGCCTCAAACCTGTGATCCTCCTGTCTCAGCCTCCCAAGTACAGGGATTACAGGCGTGCACCACCACACCTGGCATGAAACCTATTTTTGACAGTCAATAAGTATATTTCTTACTTAATAGAAAAAAATTAACAAAAATGTCACCTGGTCACTATTTCATATGCCAAGGGTCAGCCCTTCTGACTGTCACGTGGTCCTTGTGAAGGGGGGATAGAACCCCTGGCAGGTGACATTGTGTGCCAGTCCTGGCATGCGATCTCCACTGACACATCACTGGATTACTCTGAGCCTCCATGTCCTGATCTGTAAAGTAATAAAGCAACAGTTTTGAAGTGTGAAGACCAGACATTTAGTGTAAGATTAGGAACTATTAGAAACACTTTTATCAGCAACTGCTAGAAACACTTTTAATGTTGTGTCTAAGCTTGTAATCTCAACCAGAAAGCAGAAAGACCACAGGCTGTCCTGCCATCAGAGCACCAACAAGCGCTGGCTTCTTAAAGCCCCTGGCCCAGCTCCATCAGCAAACGTGCTCCTCAGGGTCACCTGGTGGACACCAAGGTTTGCAGATTCTGTGTGGAATGAAAACAACTCTGTAAAAGATGAGTCATGTTTCCTTACATGGAGAGAAAATAAAATTGGAAAATTGTAACACAACCGAGAACAAAGTGTCAGATTTAATCTTCTATTTAATCTGATTAGTTGGCAAATAGTGTCCCTTTGGAGCTCCCTGGGAACTATTTTATATCTGTTGGCTCATTAACAGAACAGGAAGTGAATTTATAACATACTGTCTGAGTGGGTTTCTCTTAAGATAGCTTCCATCTCAGGGGAGTTCCCGCCTCTGGCTCCACGCCTTCTTTTCTTAGAGGGTAACAGCCTTGCCTGCGGTTCTGTATGGAAGGGGATGACCGCGTGTGAATGAGACAGTGTATGAGAAGACACTCAGGCATACAGACAGATGGCCTGGCCCCAACCACTGTGCTGTGCCAGTCCCTGATGGTCTGCACCTTCCGTTCTGTCTGTGAGACCTTGTCCATTTACCCCAGTCCAATGCCTGGGGTCCCTCTAAAGTCCACATGAAGACTCAGATAAAAGCCACCTCCAGAAACCTCCTTTCCTTCCTTCCTCTTTCAACCTGCCTTTCTGTTACCCAGTATTGAATTTGTATTAGTGGGTCAATCCATCTGTAGTTTGAAAGCATTTGGAAAAAGTTGTTTCTATACTCAATGTGTAGAGTTTTTCTTGTCATGGTTTCCTAAACAATACAATAGAACAGCAAATGACTTTAAGGTTATGGGAGGATAGATTATATGAAAATGCTATGCTACTTTATATAAGGGACTTGAACATCTATAGATTTTGGTATCTGGGGGAGGGGGGGATGACCCTGAACCAATATCCTGTGGATATGAGAGACAACTGTACTCTATGTTTCAACAGGCATTTTTCTAAGCCAAGACCAGGCCTGTATCTCCCACTATTCTTATTTCCTGCTCTTTTCTATATTTCTGCAAACTAACACTTTCTAACACTTTCTCAGCACTAACTCTCCTGCAGTTCCCTCCTGAGCCATTTCTTGAGACCGTAACTCCTAGGGAAGTGTTCCCTCAACTTTCTCATACTGATGTCCCTTTTCCCCTTGGCCACATGGGGACTCCCCTAAGCTGAGCTCGGAAGTGCAGATGCTGGCTTTCAGGGTAGAGTGAAAGCCACTTTGTCTTGTACTGCAGACTCTCTGTCTTCTGGGTCTAACACAAGGCCTGTGCCCTGGCTGGGAATTGCCACCATGGCAGCAGTGCCTGGCCATAAGTCGAGATCTCTGCCTGCTTTCAGAGAGTCTATGCTCTTCCAAGGGCCAGTCCTACCCGGTTCCCAAGCACTGGCAATGTGAGCATTTGCAGCAAATCTGCATTGCCAAGGGCAACCACTGTACCACCCGGGTCTCCTCTGTCGTGATGCCAGAGGAACATCAGGGACTCCCTGTCCTTTGTCAGGCCAAGGTCAATGCTACAGTGTCCGGGTAGCAACTACCTCACCAATGCCATTGGCTCCAAACAGATGCTGAATTTCCACCACGTGCTTGCTATGAACCTGCAGGAAGTCACTCTAGGGATTGTCCCTGAACAAGACGAGAACCTGGAAGTCCTCCCAAGCCGCCGATTCAGACTGGCGGGGAGAGGATGCTGCATGGATGTTGGGTTGTTATGACTGTGCTCTTACTCTTGCTACAAGTACTTAAGGATTCATTCTGTCCCACCCTGGAGTAGATGGCCAGGATGGCAACAATAAGGTTTTAAAAGTTTCCTCCTCTATTAAGGTATAATTTAAAGAAATAAAATTCACTTATTTTAAGTCTATAGTTTGATGGATTTTTGGTGTTTGGGTCCCTAAAGTCAAGAACTACAGCAGTTGTATTCCTCTAAGACGTGCCCTTGTGTGTCTCTGCAGCCCGCTCCCTCCCCGACTGCAGTTTTGCCTTTTCTAAATTTGTTAGTCCAAACTGTTTCACAGTCAAGAAACAGAGCAGTGATGTTCTCCAAAAGGTTCCCTCATGCCTCTTTACAGTTAATGGACCTCCATTGAGTCTATAGTTTTGCCTTTGCTAGGGTTTTATCAATTTAAATTTAATTTCTTTCATTGATATAGCCCTATTCTTTTTTTGAAGTATTATTTTAATGGCATAGAAATTGGAAACAATCTAAATGTCACAAAATGGGGAAAATACACTGAAGCAAATTTTGAATATTTTTACATTAGTATGGCAAAGACTGTTAACCACCATTTCATATTTCACATTAATGACGTTAGTTGATGGATTTCACTCACTTGTTGATTGGCTACCATGTTTTATTTTTTATTATTTTTGGTGCATTGTAACTGTACATCATATTGGGGTATAGAATGGTAAAAGCACTCATGCACACAACTCTTGGAATACTTTCCTCAGAGTCCTGCCCCCTTCCTGCCTTCTCCCCTCCCCGAACATGTCATTGAGATCAGGACTGGTAATTTTGTATACATACGTAGTAGTATTTCAACTGTCACACTCTTACATCTCTGTCCCCCTTCTCCCTTCCCTAAACTCCCTCAATCACTACATTGAAGTCTCTGCTCTTCTACCTAATATTACCCTTATTTCCAAATTTGTCTCTAGCTCTCCACATATAAGAGAAAACATACACCTGTTTGTTTTTTGAGACTGACTAATCTCACTCAGCATATTCTTGTGTTCCATACATTTTCCTGCAAATGACATAATTTTGTTCTTTTTTAAGGCTGAGTAAAATTCTATTGTGTGTGTATACCATACTTTTGTGATCCATTCATCTGTTAATGGACACCTAGGCTGTTTCCATAATGTGGCTATTGTGAATTGTGCTGCTATGAACATGGATATGCAAGTATCAATATAATATTCTGATTTCAATTCCTTTGGAAAGATGCCCAGGAGCGCTATCACTGGGTCATATGGTAGTTCCATTCTAAACCTTTCGAGAAACCTCCACATTGACTTTCATAGTGGCTGTACTAGTTTTCAGTTCCACCAACAGTGTATTAGAGTTCCTATTTCCCCACATCCTCGACAGCAATTATTATTGTTTGTGTTCTTGATGATCACCATTCTAACTGGCGTTAGATGAAATCTCAATGTGGTATTGATTTGCATTTCCCTGATTGCTAAAGAGGTTGAATATTTTTTCATATATTTATTTGCCATTTGTATTTCTTCTTTTGAGGAGTGTCTATTCAGTTCAGTTGTCCATTTTTTGATTGGGTTATTTGGTTTTTTTAGTGTTAAGTTTTTTTAAGCTCTTTGTATATTCTAGATATTAGTCCTTTATTAGAGGGGTAGGTGATGAAGATTTTCTCCCATTCTGTAGGCTTTCTCTGTAGACTCCTGATGGTTTCCTTTTCTGCACAGAAGCTCCTCATTTTAATGCTATCCCATTTTTTAATTCATGTTTTAATTTCCTGAGCTTTGGAGGTCTTATTGAAGTTTCTGCCAGTACCTATACATTGGAGTGTTGATCCTATGCCCTCTACTAACGGTTTCAAAGTTTCTGGTCAAATTTCTAGGTCTTTGATCCATCTTGAGTTGACTCTTGTGTAGGGTGAGAGGTTGGGGTTTAATTCCATACGTCTATATATGGAAAACCGGTTTTCCCAACATCGTTTATTGAAAAGATTGTCTTTTTTCCAGTGTATACTTTTGGCACCTGTATCAAAAGTCTTTCGTTGATGAGCCCTCTGTTTCCTCAGGGGTTAGTTTTGTTCATCAGCGCTTTTCAAGGACTTTGATGATTTCATCAGGCTGTCAAATAATTGGCATAAAGTTATTCAAAGGTATCCTCTCAAGGCCTATAAGATTCATAATGAAGTCCTCTCTTTCAGTGTATCACACATTGACATTTAAGAGAAAATTCAAGGAGAAAATACATTTTGCGTCCTCTTTCCTTAGTGAGTTTCTCATTTCTTTTCCCTCTTTACTAGGGTGTACCTAATCCAGTATGGTGTGACAGAAGAGATGACCTTTGAATTAGACAGATCTAAACTCAGCCACTCACTTGTCCTGGAACAGATTATTAACCACTGAGTCTTCAGTGCATCCCTGTTAAACGTGGGTGATGATGCCTCGGGACCCAGGTCCTGTAATTCAGACTAGAACCGGTTAGTGGTTTTAGGAAACTGGAAATCTAGAAGACCTCCTGAGGCCTTCGGTTTTCTCTAATTCAGTGTATCTGTTTCACATTTCATATAGTCTTGAGTTGATGTGATGTGACATACATTATTGAAACATGGTTGATTCACCTAAAATTCCTGCTTTAATCTTAGAGTGAATCAGTGCAGGCTGGGCATGGTGGAACATGCCTATAATCCCAGTACTTGGGGGGCTCCCACAGGAGGATCGCAGGTTCATGGCCAGCTTCAGCAACTTAGCTAGACCCTCAGCAACTTAGCAATTTGGCTATTTTTTTTATTTAAAAAAATAAATGGGTATTGTGGTGCATGCTTGTAATCCCAGTACTTGGGAGGCTGAGACAGGAGGATCCCAGGTTCACGGCCAGCCTCAGCTACTTAGTAAGACTCTGTTTCAAAACAAAGAATAAAAAATAGGGCTGGTAGTGTAGCATGGAGGTAGCATGCCCCTGGGTTCAATCCCCAGTACTGCAAAAAAATTGAAAATAAATAAATTAATTATTTAATTAAATAAAAAGGGCTGGAGGTATAGCTCACAGGTAGAATTCCCCTGGTTTCAATCCCTAGAACTACAAAACAACAACAACAAACAACAACAAAAACCAAGAGATTTAAAAAAGAATTGCAGAAATATATTCTTTACTTCTTTTTAAATGTGTTTCTGTTTCTTGTTTCCTAAGGTGCTTGGTTTTCCCATTCCTGATTCGAGGAGGAAAAGCAACACCATTCTTTTCCTTCACGGTGGCCATCATATTCTGTGTCTACAATGGCTACATGCAAAGCCGATACTTGAGCACGTACGCAGCGTATCCTGACAACTGGGTAACCCAGCCGTGTTTTCTAACAGGTGAGTGTCCACAGAGGTGAGCTCCTCCACCACCTCTGCCTCCATCAAATCATCACTTCCCTGTTCATGCCCCACTAGTTTTGAGTTAGAGCGCAAATACTTGAGAGAACAAAGATCTATGGCGTGCATCCCCAGGGGAGAGAGCAAACAGAGGGAGGGCCGGGCTGTCCAGGCACAGCTGGGGCTGCACCCAGGCAGGAAGCACAGCTGCAGGTCAGGAGAGCCTGCAAGAAGAACCTGGCAGGAGGACTGCTGACAGGGATTAGGGAGACCAAGAAGATGGCTGGCGAGGTGATCCAAAACACTCTTTAAAAGCCGGGTGTGGTAGCACACGCTTGTAATCCCAGTACGTGGGAGGCTGAGACCAGAGGATCCAGGTTCATGGCCAGCCTCAGCTACTTAGTGAGGCCCTCTGCAACTTAGTGAGACCCTGTTTTAAAATAAAGAATAAAATAGGGGATGGCGACTAAGGGAGATATCATGTTACGATCTCTCTGAGACTTGGATCTCAATCGCCATGAAAGCAACTTCTTGACAGGAGAAGAAAAGCAACAAAAACTTGAACTAAACAATGAAAAATTTGAAACATGACAGAATAAAGCCAGAAGGCAAAACAGAGGAAAGTAAAAAGCTCCAAGTGCCTTATCTAATGGCAGCAGCACCATCTTGGCCGGACCGCGCCGGCCGCTACCGGCATTGCGGCTTCCACACGCCGCCAGCAGAGAAGCCAGAGACCTGTTGTGAGTTCAACTGCAGAGCAGCAGAGACGAAAGCAAGCAGCGGCTCAATCCATACTCAAAAGAGACCAAACGGCGGCGGCGACAGCGGCTGCAGTGGCGCCATCTTAGCAGGACCTTACCAGTGGCTACCAGCATTGTGGCTTCCACACAAGACCAATGGAGATGCCAGAGACCTCTTGTGAATCCAGCAGCTGCAGAATAGTAGCAGTGAAGGCGAGCAGCAACTTGCTCCACATGCGACACAGACCCGAACTGCTGCATCGGCAGAAGAGGCAGCGGCGCCATCTTGGTCATACCCCACCAGTGGCTACCAGCATTGCAGCTTCTGCAGGCCACCAACAGAGAAGCCAGGGACCTCTTGTAAAACCGGCAACTGCAGAGCATCAGCGACAAAAGACAGCAGCAATTTGCTCCATGCTCGGCAGAGTCCCCAGTGCCCGGAGGCCTGACCAGAACCTGCGGCAGCAGCTAAGCCCACCCCTGCCCCTAGAGATTAAGAGCAGTGCCCAATGAGACCGTAAGTCAACGAGCTGCCCAGGAGGAGACCACCCAGTGCGGCCACAGGGACTCGTGGGGTCTGACACTGTGCAGATTGCCCCAGCAGAGGTGGGAGTGGGGTCTGCTGTAGGATGCTATAGATGCATGGATAAGCAGACAGTCCCTGGAGACATTTGGGTGGGACAGACTTTCAGCCTGCGGGTCACAGCACCCTTATAGAGTCCCCAGGGATTGCCACAGGACATACAGTTGTGGTATCTGGGAAAAAGTGGACCAAACCAGCCCTCTCTGTGGAAAACGTAGAGTTCCATGTTTGCACAGAACTGGGTCAAAGTGACATCTGCTGCTTCTGTAGGCAACGAGAGACACAAGCCTGGGCCCCCCTGCTGGTGACACCTGACATAGGTGTAGACAGAGAGAGACATAGGGACAGCCCAAGTGGAGAATGTGGAGACCCACACTTGCAGTGAGAGGGGCAATAGCAGCACTGGTCACCTGCACAGGTAGTGAGAGGCACCAGGCAAGGGTCCCAATCACTGAAGGAGACCAAGAATTGGGCCTGCAAATGGACATTACCAAGACAGTGAGAATAACCATTCAGTAAAGGCTATTCACCTTTAAGGCTCACCAAGTAGCAACTATCTACCTCCAGAATAAGAAACTATAAAGGAGAGAGATTAGATATAGGAAACCTACAGAGTGAGAGAGAGAGAGAGAGCTGCCAAAATCAACAAAGGTATAAACATAAGAAACCTGAAATCATGAAAAGGAAGAATAGCAAAGAAACAATGAGCTTCCACAATCCCACAACAAAAGAACCCACCAACCCAGAAGTGCAAAGATTGCCAGAAGGACAATTTAGAACTTTAATAGTAGAAATGATACAGGATTTCCAAAAAGAATTCAGAGAGACCCTGAAAGAATTGAAGGATCAAATAAATAAGAAATCTGACACCCTGAACAAGAATCAAAAAGAAGCTCTGAAGGAAGTGAAGGATGCAATAATTGAAATGCAGGCATCAATACAGACCATCAACAATAGACTAGACCACATGGAAAACAGAATCTCACTCTTAGAAGATGACCTCTCCAAAAATGAACACATAGTATATAAATTAGAAAAAACAATTCGACAGCATGAATCGGACATTGAAGAGATCTCAGCCAGTCTTAAAAGAGCAAACATAAGAATAATAGGCATAGAAGAGGGATTAGAAACTGAAACTAAAGGAATCAACAATCTATTCAGAGAAGTAATATTAGAAAATTTTCCAAACATAGAAAGAGAGGTTGATACAC
>PVJS01063692.1:0-10423 GCA_004027185.1 Glis glis | reverse complement strand
CTCTACTTAGGCCCTCCGCAACTTCGTGAGACCCGGTTTCAAAATAAAGTATAAAAAAATAGGGCCGGGGGCGTAGCGCTGAGGTAGAACGCCCCTGTGTTCAATCCCCGGTACCGCAAAAAAAAAAAAAAAAAGGCCATTAACTATAAATAGTTTGAGAAGCTTTGCCACAGAGTGGGGGCTGGGAAACTACAGTGTACAGGTCCAACTCAGCCCATCTGTTTTCCTATGGCCTATGAGCTAATAGTGTGTGTGTGTGTGTGTGTGTTTTACAATTTATTTTATTTTTTTAATTTTTAAAATTTATTACATTTATTGGTGCACTGTAGTTATATGTTTTGATAAGTGTCAGGGTATCAGAAGCATGCATGCACACATTGCTCATTTAGCCCTCCCTCATATCCCACCCTATTCCCTCCCCCTTCCCTCCTTTCGTACTCAGCATAGTGATTGACCCTGATAAGTTTGTGTGTACACCTCATGTGCATTAGTGTATTTCCCTCTTCCCCCCTCCCGTCTCCCTCAGTTAGGTCGCCTTCTTTGCTCAACTAAAGTTTCTCCTTTTCTGTCTGTGGTTCCTTTCTAAGTCCCATTCTCCCTAGCTTCCCCATATTAGGGAGAACATCCGATTTTAACTCTTTGTGACTGACTAATCTCACTTAGCATAATCTCCAGTGCCCTCCATTTCCCTGAAAATGATATAATATTGTTCTTCTTTATGGCTGTGTAAAATTCCATTGTATACATATCCCATAGTTTTGTGATCCATTCATCTGCTGATGGACACCTTGGCTGGTTCCAAAGTTTGGCAATTATGAATTGTGCAGCTATAAACATAGATACACATGCATTAGTCTGGTAGTTTGGTTTTAGTCCTTTTGGGTAGATTCCTAGAAGTGGTATTGCTGGGTCATATGGTAGGTTCATTCCCATTCTTCTGAGGATCCTGCATACTGTTTTCCAAAGTGGTTGCACTAATTTGCAATCCCACCAACAGTGTATTAGAGTTCCTACTTCTCCACATCCTCGCCAGCATTTGTTGTTGTTTGTGTTTTTAATGATTGCCATTCTAATTGGGGTTACGTGAAATCTCAGGGTAGTTTTGATTTGAATCTCTCTGATTGCTAATGCTCCTGAACATTTTTTCATACATTTTTATGGACCATTTGTATTTCTTCTTCTGTGAATGTCTGTTTAGTTCACTTGCCCACTTTTTGATTGGGTTATTTTTTTTTTAGTGGTGATTTTTTTAAGTTCTCTGTATATTCTAGATATGAGTCCTCTATCAGAGGAGTAGCTGGCAAAAATCTTCTCCCATTCTGGTGACACTCTGTTGAGGTTCTTGATTGTTTCCTTTGCTGCACAAAAGCTCTTCAGTTTAATGCAATCCCACGTGTTGATCCTCATTTTAATTTCCTGTGCCTTTGGGGTCTTGTTGAGGAAGTCTTTACCTGTGCCTATGTGTTGAAGTGTTGGACCTATGCCCTTTTCAAGTAGCTGCAAGGTCTCTTGTCTGATTTCTAGGTCTTTGATCCATCTTGAATTGACTCTTGTACAAGGTGAGAAAGTGGGGTTTCTTTCTATTTTTCTGCGTATGGTTAGCCAGTTTTGCCAGCACCATTTTTTGAAGAGGCTATCTTTTTTCCAGTGGATGTTTTTAGCCCCTTTGTCAAAAATCAATTGGCTATAGGTGTGTGGGTTTGTTTCAGAGTCTTCTATTCTGCTCCATTGGTCTATGTGTCTGCTTTTGTGCCAATACCATGATGTTTCTATTACTATGGCTTTGTAGTATAGTTTGAAGTCAGGTATTGTGATGCCTCCTGCATGGTTCTTGTTGCTGAGAACTACTTTGGCTATTCTGGGTTTTTTGTTGTTCCAAATGAATTTAAGGACAGATTTTTCTATGTCAGTGAAGAATGGCTTTGGTAATTTAATGGGTATTGCATTGAATCTGTAGATCACTTTTGGAAGAATGGCCATTTTGATGATATTTATTCTGCCTACCCAAGAGCATGGGAGATCTTTTCATCTTCTAAGATCTTCTTCAATTTCTTTTTTCAATGTTTTATAGTTTTCCTTGCAGAGGTCTTTTACCTCCTCGGTTAGGTTTATTCCCAAGTATTTTATTGTTTTGGGGGATATCGTGAGTGAAAATGTCTTCTGGATTTCTTTTTCAGTGGATTTATGGTTGGCATACAGAAAAGCTTCTGATTTTTTAAGATTGATTTTGTATCCAGACACTTTGCTGAATTTGTTGATCAGTTCTATGAGCCTTTTAGTTGAGTTTGTGTGGTGGATTTTATATTTTGGTTATTGTAGTTTTTAGTTCAAAAATATTCATTTTGTTCTTTATATTTTCTATTTCTTTATCGATGTTGGCTTTTTTCATTTGTTTCAAATGTGTTCTTAATTGTTCACCGAAACATTGTTATGACGGCCACTTTTAAATCCTTGTCAGATAATTCCAACATCTGTGCCATCTCAATGTCGGTGTCGTTGATTACCTTTTCCCATTCAAGTTGAAATTTTCTTACAGATCATGGTTGGAGTCAAGGTTCTTTGCTTGGCATTCCTGAACACCTAGGATGGTTGGAGTTTAGGCTTCTCACTAGGCCTCTGCTGACACTATGAGGGTTGGGAGAAGAAGGGTCATCTTGTTATTGTTCCCCATGTGGTCTCAACTGATACTGTATTGGAGGAAGCCTCATGCTTGCTGGAAGGTGGTAAAAGTCCAGGATTTCCACTCAGCTTTCTCTGAAATCACCTGAGCTGGGAGACAGGTACCTTGTTATTGCCAGGCTAGGATGAGAGTCCCAGTTCCCTATTCATAGTCCTCTGACTGGCTCTGGCAGGAGAAGTGGTGCCTTATTACAGCTGGATGAGGGTAGGCCTGTAGGCCTCTCGTTTGGCCCTTGGCCTTTGCTAATGGGAATGGGTCTCCTTTTCTCCGTGGTGTTTGGTTGGAGTAGAGTAGTTATTGTCTAGAAAAGTTTTCTGTCCTACTAGGATGCATTTTCTAGGTCCTTTGGTTAGAAGAAGCCTGCTTTTCTTCAGAGATCTTTCTTTTTGGGGTGGGAGGAGTGTGTGTGTGTTTGTGCTTACTGGTGTTTCTGAGTTGCTGACTTTTCCAGCTCCAAGCCTGGTATATAAAACAAAGAGAAAATCCAAAGAATTCACCACTGCATCTTTCTTGGACCCTGAGGTCCATAGCCAGTCTACCTTTTTCTTTCTCCTTACATAGTTTATTTTATTTTATGTGTGTCTTATATATAATGTCTAGAGATTTTAGCTGTACTTAACAGGAGGAATAGAGAGGAATGTATTTACTCCATCTTGTTCTGGAACCAGAAATCCATGGAACAGTTTTAAATATTTAGTAGTATTTGTATTCAGATTTGGAAAACAGACTCAAAGGAGCTCTCCAACATATCATTGATATTTTTTCAAGTCTTCTGGAATTATCACCAGTGGTATTAAAATCATATGTCCTGAAGTCACTAGGAAAATGTCAAGAACAAAATTTAAGATATTGGATGCAAAATCTAGATACATTTCTAGAGATTGCAAAATGACTTATTTACCATAAGAAAAAGACAACAGAATACAAACAGAAATACCAGTTGTTTGTCACCTATTCTCTTTTGGACTGATTACTTTCTGGGAGTGTAGTAAAATAACCCTTTGTGAAAGGAAAGGACCTTATAGTCATTTAGGACTCCTTTCCAAGATTACACGTGCAGAGCTATAGAGAGACGCACACTCATTAGTGTCGACTGGAGTTATGTAACTCATATTATCCAGGGTATTACTGCTAGCTTTGTTAGTGTCTAATCTAGTGCCAGACTCCCAAAAGGCCCTGAATCTGGCAAGGCCACAGCAAGATGAAATGCAATGCCGTTTCTTTAAAAAAATGCAGTCCAAGCTGTTCTCTGTAAGTTTTAAGCTTAGATTTAATCAAGTCCAGCCAAAATTATTCCACCCAGGAGCTATTATCACATTCCTCCTTTTGAAAGCAGCTAAAACCACGGAATTGTTGGCAGTCACATCCAATCCTTTAGAAGCAAACAATTCTTATAGCCTCTCAATTTCTAACTCTAACTTCCTTTTCCTGTTTAACATGTTTGTAAAATTATTTGGAAAAAAAGTTCGAGTTTTAATTTGTAATCTTCAATTTAGAATTTTCTGCTAATGAGAAGGATATTGAATCTGGGAAAAATAGTATTTGGAAAACCCTGGACTTTAAGGGGCTTAATACAAAGAACCATATATAATTTTTTAAGCTGGAAAAAGAAAACATAAAACAAAAACAAAACCCAAGAGATTATGGCAGTAACCTCAAACTGACATTAAAAACCACCAGTTTTTATTTATTTAAATACTTTTTGAGCTTCAACTCCTTGAAAAACTAATAGCTAGACTGAGCCATAATCCTCTCTCCAAATCTGTTTCTTTATCATGTTTTTTTAAAATTTTTATTTATTGTTTTGGTACTGGGGAATGAACCCAGGGGCTTTCTACCACTGAGCTACACTCCAGCCCTATTTTATTTTGAAACAAGGTCTCACTAAGTTGTGGAGGGCCTCACTAAGTTGCTGAGGCTGGTTTTGAACCCTCCTGTATCAGCCTCCCAAGTACTGGGATTACAAGTGTGCACCACCACACCTGGCTTTTACCTTGTTTTTATAGATGTTTACATGAAAAAGATAATACTTAAAGATATATGTATTTTACTTATACCTTGCCAGAAACATCTATGGTTTTGCTTGAGATCTTTTTCTATTATATAGGATAGCCTCTTATAACTTAATAAACAGAGGCTTTGGGATTTATATGGACAGTTCACTAGGGAATGCCTTTTAGACAGGATCCTGAGTGACATAGGATGTGCTCATTTTAAGCACAATCGAGAAATTCATGAAAGCACAATTTTGACACCTTCTCTAATCAGTGCTGGGTTTTGCTTTCCTGAGTTCACCCATTCCCACTCTGGGCTTTCTTCTAAGTCCTGATTCGATCCTTACATAGTTGTTAATACATTTTTGCTAACATTATCTTAAGGCTTTTTTTTTTTGCGGTTCCAGGGATTGAACCCAGGGGCATTCTACGTCCAGGCTATACCCCCAGCCCTATTTTTTGTTCTTTATTTTGAAACAGGGTCTCACTAAGTTGTGGAGGGCCTCACTAAGTAGCTGAGGCTGGCTGTGAACCTGTGATCTTCCCATCTCAGCCTTCCAAATGTTGAGATTACAAGTGTGAGCCACCACACCCAGCTTAAGGCATTTATTGAAAATGATTTCAGTAAGGCATGGTTGCTTCTAATCTCTTTATTTTAATTTTATTTTTGCTTCTAAACTCTTTATTATTTTATTTTATTTTATTTTATTTATTTTTTTGTGGTACTAGGGATTGAACCTAGGGGCATTCTACCTCGGAGCTACACTCTCAGTCCTTTTTATTTTTAAACAGGCCTTCACTAGGTTGCTGAGAGTCTTGCTAATTTGCTGAGACTGGTCTTGAACCTGTAATCCTCCTGTCTCAGCTACCCAAGTACTGGGATTACAGGTGTGCGCCACCTCACCTGGCTTCTTTTGTTTTTGGCATGAGCTCTTTGGGAGATGGAAAGGGCCTTCCCGCTTCCATTCTGCTCTCCTAAGGCCGGAAGTAAAGAGTAAGTTAGCCTGCCATCTGCAGGAGCATGGATCCCTGATGTAAACATGAGGCTTTTCATGAATTATGGAAGCTGCTTCTGGGAGGGGAAGGCTCCCACCTGAACAAATCACTGGAGTGCAACCATCAGGGACCTCCAGGGAAGAGCTTAAGCTAAATGCCCTCCCTAGTTGGGCCATCAATCCAAATCAAAGAGTGGGCTGTTCACTGAATTGCAAGTGGCCATCTGCTTGCTTAATCATGTGTTTCTTTTTCCTTTGGGCTAGTTACCGCTGTCTGGTCTGGCCTCTTTTACTAATTAGACTAAGCTTGATCTTTAGGTGAACCGAAGATTAATTTTATCTGGGATGGAATATGACTTTATTTGTTCTTCCATTTGGTTAAACCATTTGAGAGAGGATAAAAAATTGTTGTTCTTTTAAGATTTCCAAGAACTGGTTATTTAGAATCTGAATTGATATTTGGCTTTCGCGGAGTACATTTGAATACTCCCAAATGAATTATGGTATTCTTCTTCTCAGCTTGGCAGTGAAGACGGTCATGTTTACATTTGCTGTGCTTTAGAGCTGGACTGTATTCTTTGTTTTCTTTCTCTATTAAGCAATGTAGATATAGTATGCATATATATTGTAATGGACCATCTAATAGCATGAAGGCAGAGTTTAGACAACCAATGTAAACAGTTTGGTGTACATTTCTTTGCTGTGCTAGTATAAATATGTATGTGTGGGATGGACTAAGGATATAAATGTAACAAATAAAGCTATAGGAGAAGATTTCTAGAGCATGATAGGGTGAAATGTGGAAATAGGGAAGGTGCTTCTTCTTTTTTTTGTGGTACTGGGGATTGAACCTAGGGGCATTCTACTTCTGAGATATACCCCAACCCCTATTTTATTTATTTATTTTTAAACAGGGTCTCACTAAATTGCTGAGGGCCTCACTAAGTTCCTGAGACTGGCCTCGAACCTATTTCAGCCTTCCAAGCACGGGGATCACAGGCGTGCACCATGACGCCTGGTGAAGTACGTGGCCCTGCTTTCTGAGGTCTGGGAAGGCAGAATGGGAAGTGAAGCAGCAGGTCTCGCTCCCACGCTTTGTTCTTAGTCAATTTCAAGTTGACCCTCATGGCTTAGGACTTTAAATTTGGCAAATGAGAATTTTTGGCAATATTTGAAGCTGAAAAACAGAAGAGGCAAGGTTACATATAATTATGTAAAGTGAAGTTTTTTTTTTTTTTTGCTTGTTTTACTTTTAATTCAGTGGTTCCATTTTAGGGAACTCTTTTGAGTCTGGGGAAAGGAGGTAATTGGGTGTCATGGCAGAACCACCTCAACATATGTAGGGCCTGGGGGTAAGCACATAAATAGGGGTCCAAGGACTGTTCCCCCCTTTTCTTGCCACCCCTGGCTCAATTCTATGGGACACAACTTTGTGTGTATGCATGTGAAACCCAGCGAGGAGCTCCAGCTCCACTTCCCTCTACAGCTCCCCAACGTGCCACCCTTGACACTGGGGGAGAAGGCCACAAAGGTCCAGAAACTGGGCTGGGACCAGAAGTCTGAGGTCAGAGAGACTTGCAGCATGTTATAGAATGGAGGTGTTTCTCCCTGTGAAGAGGAATGCAGTGAGAGGAGGGCTCCAGAAAGGGTTAGGGCAAGATACAGGGCCTGAGGATGGCCACTGCATTCTTTATGGAAGTGGGTGATTAGAAACAGTTAAACTGTCTAGCAATAAGGAAAGGTTGATTATATCCTTTGGATAAGAAATGATAAACCATTAAAACTCTAATCTTGGAGGCTATACAGCAACATGGAAAATGTTTACTGTGTATATTATCCAATGTGAAATATCCACACTGCAAAATCGAACAGACACTATGACTACATAAAACCCCAACTAAAGAAGATCCACTTCCAGAATTTTTATCTCATCAATATACTTTCATCTCTGCATAAGATTTAAGTACTAGAATGTTTGTTGCAGCATTATTTGTAATAGCAAAAATTACAAATTATTTGATATTCTGTAGGGACTGGGTAAATAAAGTATGCTGTATCAATGCATTGGAATATCATGTAGCCAGCCGGGTGTGGTGGTGCACACTTGTAATCCCAGTGCGTGGGAGGGTGAGATGCCAGGGAGGAGGATGGCAGGTTCACTGCCAGCCTGCACAACTTAGTGAGGCCCTCCGCAACTTAGTGAGACCCTGTTTCAAAATAAAAGAATAAAATAGGGCTGGGGTTGTAACTCAGAGGTAGAATGCCCCTGGGTTCCATCCCCAGTACCCCCCCAAAAAAAAGAAAGAAAAAGAAAAGAAATATGTAGCCATTAGAAAGACTGAGACAGCTCTATATACCAATATGAAGTCCTCTTTAAGAAACATACATTTTAGGTGAAAAAAAAGCAAGTTACATATAATGTATTCCTACTGAAATAAATAAAAGGTTTTGTATACATGAAAAAATAAGTCTACCTGGAAATATTATGGGTGATAATTTTTATTTCCCAAACTTTCTTTAGTGCTTTTGTAACTGGAAAGTGACAGTTAAAGAAAAGTGGAGAATTGGAAAAACAAATGCCTAAGCATCCATGAGAGGTTTCTTAAGCTGCAATCACCTCTTCTATGCTGTTGATTCTGGTGCTATTTAAACTTAAGCACACCTTTCCAGGTCATAAGTTCCCATTGCTTTTGTTATATTCAGAGGCAGCGTACTGTGATTTGGTTTCTAGGAATATAGTCCGTTTTTATAGCATCAATCATGTCTCTGTATTATCATGATAAAATTCTGAAAAATATTTGATTTCTAAATTTCATTGTTGGGTTGCATAATAAAGCTACACTCAAGAGAGAAGACTAAATTCTAGAGAAAATTTTGGCTTTGGCTGTGATTTCCTAACTGGTTCATTTCTGTCAGAGATGTCTGGCATAGTCTCATGAGTAAAACAAGGCACACAGGCTCTCTCTCTCCCTCTCTCTCTCTCTCTCTCTCAGCCTTAACTTGAGCATTTTACCTTTAGACATTGTACTTCCTTTTGTACCTATACTTCTGGCTCTTGATAAAAACTTGATCAATTTATAATAGAAAAGTTATAAGTCTATTTCTATGACAAGAGGGAAATTAAGACTACTTCTGTAACAAGGGGATCTGGTACCATTTTGAAAAGTCTGGGTTATAAAAATGACAAAATCAATTAAATCTACTAAGTTTCCTTATTCTTTGTATCCTGCCAGACTTTAAAAAAGTCACAAATCTTAACCTTGCATTGGCCTTCCTGGCTCTACAGGTGATAATCAAGGGCTAGCCTGGTATCTGTTTCTTATTAGCAGCACCCATGGAAGGGCCTGGATTTTTAGTTCGTATTAGAGTGCCAGTTGATTCTGAATTTTTACACTAGTTCTTGAATTTCTAAAACTTTTTATTTTTCGATTGGTAATAATTACAAAAATACATTACTACTATTTTCTTTGCACAGATGAAAAAGAAATGATCTTAGATTGATTACATTGGTAGACACAGGCAAATTGTTTATGATTATAACTTCCTTTAATTGGCATATAAACTAACTTTTAACTGTGACTTACCTCCTAAAAAATATGCCTCACTAAAATTGGAGAAACTCTCTTGATTTATGCATAAGTTTTCATATGCCCTTTACAATGCTTTATGCAAATTAACAAGTAATTAAGTTTCCAAGTTATGTTTGCAACTGGTGTTCTAATTAGTTTGTATGTGAAGCCACATTACAAGCCAGAAAAAGAGTGTTGGATGGTTGTCTCAGATGAGAGTTCTATTGAGATTTTTACCTTCTATGTTTTAAGTATGAAATCACCCTATTTATGCAAGAGAGAGCATAGTCTATATATCTGTTCTTTGAACTTTGCCATTTTTCCCCTAGGATGTTATCAGATTGATAATGGGGAAAGTGAGACATTTTGTAGGCAGAGTTCCAGACTGGTTTGAAAATTATACATATTTCTGGCTGGCAGCAGAGTATGGTAAAAAACAACCTGAGTTTTGAAGTTAGGCCAAGATTAGAATTTCGATGTAATTACTAGTTGCTTTATATGACTTACTAGGTGCATACTTTGGAAATTAAGCTTTCTAACACATAGTTGATCCAAACATAAAGTAGACATATAATCTTTATCCTTCTAGGGGTTATGGGAAATAATAAGAGAGAATACATAAAGGTGCTCAGGCAGTGTCTGGCAGCTGTGGTTTTCAGTTTGGCCTTTAATTCCATAAGCATCCACTGAGTACCCCCTATAGTCTCGATATCATTTAAAAATAAATCTTCCAGATGACTTCTTAATAAAAGCATACATCACAGAATACTTTACTGTAGTAAAAGTATAATTGATAGGTTAGCATCTGGCAACCTCTCTTAGTCTGTATATCTGCATATCTATTATATAATAATGATGATGATTAATATTTATTAGCATACCCCTAAGCACAGAGGATCTCTCCAAATGATTAAATATAGGGTAGGTCATATGATTTCATCTTTGAGCATTTTTATTGTGTCATAATTCCTTAAAACTTAGAAATCCAAACCAGGCATGGTGGCACACGCTTGTAATCCCAGTACTCGGGAGGCTGAGACAGGAGGATCACAGGTTTGCAGCCAGCCTCAGCTACTTAGTGAGGCCCTCTGCAACTTAGTGAGACCCTGTTTCAAAATAAACAATAAAAAATAAGGCTAGGGATGTAGCTCGGTAGCTCGGTGGTAGAATGCCCCTGGGTTCAAT
>PVJS01063691.1:0-10424 GCA_004027185.1 Glis glis | reverse complement strand
TTTTTTTTTTTTTTTTTTGCGGTACCGGGGATTGAACCGAGAGGGGTTCTACCTCCGAACTACACCCCCGGCCCTATTTTTTATACTTTATTTTGAAACCAGGTCTCACGAAGTTGCAGAGGGCCTCACTAAGTAGAGAGAGAGAGAGACAGACAGGGAGAGAGAGAGAGAGCGAGAGAGCTGAGGCTGGCCGCGAACCTGGATCCTCTGGTCTCCGCCTCCCAAAGTACTGGGATTACAAGCGTGCGCCACCACGCCCGGCAAGAAAACCTTCTTACTTTAAACACAGAGAACAACACTCTGGCCTCACATTGTGCACCAAATTCTGATCTTAGAAAAACCCTCAAATAACTTTTAAATTATAGCCAACTCAGCCACACAAATCTCCCTCTATAACATTCATCCTTCATAAACCCTGTGCAATCTGCCTGCTCCCTCTACAACTGGTTTACTCCTTAGTTCCCAGCCCATCTTTTTTCTTCCCATACTGAAACAATCCAGATACTTATTTTTAAGGCAAAATTCCTGCTTTACCATATAAAATTCCCTCTCATCCAAATGCATTTCATTTCCATTTAACCTTTCTTACCACAGGATATCTCCATACCTATAACTTTCCTATAGCTCTTTTATTTACTGGTTTCTTTTTTCCTTAGTATTTTTTAAATTTACATTTTGAAACAATCCTTATAAAATTTCTGAATTTAGATAAATTATTCCTTTTAACAAGATAAAATACTTTGTTTTTTATAGCTTTCTCATCAAAACACAGCTTAATATTTTTGCATATAGAATTACATGTTAATTAGAATTTAATTCTTAGTACTTTTTTGGGAGGATACTGGAGATTGAATCCAGGGGCATTCTACCTCTAAACTATACTCCCAGCCCTTTTTTATTTTTTACTTTGAAACAGGGTCTCACTAAGTCGCTGAGGGCCTCGTTAAGTTTCTGAGGCTGGCCTCGAACCTACAATCCTCCTGTCTCAGCCTCCCAAGTACTGGGATTACAGGCATGCAATCGCCTCTCCCAGGTTAATTCTTAATTATTAGTCATCTTATGTCTTGACTGAGACTCAGGAAGAAAGCAATTTTAAGTTGTCTTTTTACAGATATCAGTGTCACCATGCTGTGGTGGTTTCCTCAGTTGTCTTCCCAAAAGAAAGAGTTCAGATGAGAGACAAGAATAGAATAAGCATAAAGGGTTTGTTTAGTGAAGTCAGTGGACAAACTTAAGAGAGGAGGAGGCTGTGTTAGAAGGGTGGGGTATGCTCCACTGTGGAGTGGGCCTTTCCAGGAGCAGACACAGCGTGGGGCCTTCCATGTGGTGAGTTTTATATTCTCTTTGGAAACCTCCCTCCTCATGCATTATACATTTGGGGCAGTTACTGCTATTTTTGCACCAGTTTAGTGCCTCTGTGCTAAATTTGCCATGTTGGAAACTTTCCTGTTAGTGTCTACGTGAAACCCAGGGGCAGTCCAAAACCACATCATAAATGATATTAGAGTGGTGCGGTACTTGCCAGAGGTTACTTTCAGTGGAGCGTGGAGGTTGGTTGTATGTATGAAGTCTGGCCAAACTGGTGTTTTAGCTTCCTGATGTCTCAGTGATTCTCTAATCAAAGCTGGGTGGGGAATCTCCCCATCTCTTCTCATGAGAGCTGGAATGGCCCCCACTTGGATCCATCCCATTCCTTCCTCTGCCCTGCTCATCTCTAATCTAACTGCCTAACATCAACAATTTATGAAAACACATTTAATAACCCCAAGTATATTGACTTTTGTAGATTTAAGAAGCCAAGAATATTTGAATTTATACTTAGGAATTGATGTCTCAGTATTTTAACTTACAAACTACTTAGTTGTGTTTTCCTAATATATATATTTATAAGCACCTATCCCATTTACATTTACTTTATTTATTTATGCATTTATGTATGTATGTATGTATGTATGTATGTATTTATTTATTTATTTATTTATTTATTTTTGGTACTGGGGATTGATCTCAGGGGCATTCTACCTCCGAGCTACACCCTCAACCCTATCTTATTTTTATTTTTGAAACAGGGTCTCACTAGGTTGACGAGAGTGTCACTACTTGCTGAGACTGTTTTTGAACCTGTGATCCTCCTGTCTCAGCCTCCCAAGTACTGGGATTACAGGCATGTGCCACCACACCCTGCTACATTTACTTTATTTAATTTTAATGGGTATTTTAGATTGCCCATGAAAATTAAGCAAAATTAACATTTTAAGTTATTTCTTTGACAAAAGTTACTATACATATAAATCAATGAGCCTTATACTTTAACTATTTAATGGAGACAAATACTATCCTGACTGGTTAAATAGGCCAGCAACCTAGGCAAAATGTATGTTAGTTTAGCAATTTTAAAAAAATCTTTACTTTTATTTTATCAGCAAACTTAAGTGAACATCTGTTAAAGAGTTACTTAAGTCATGTGAACCAAAAGACAAATTTCAGGTAATGCTTTCCCAGTTTACAAATGCTCACTTAATTATAGGCTAATTTAAACAGAACTTCTCGGAGGATTTTATCATGAGGACACACCATAAAACATGTACCCACAGGTGACACATAGAAGCATTACACACAAACCAAGATACTATAGCCTTATCTCAAAATCCAGGCACGAGACATACTGGTACACTGAACTAGATTTATCAGGTTTATAATGCCGGGCGTGGTGGCGCACGCTTGTAATCCCAGAGGCTGAGACGGGAGGATTCGGGTTTGCGGCCAGCCTCAGATACTTAGTGAGGCCCTCCACAATTTAGTGAGACCCTGTTTCAAAATAAAGAATAAAATATAGGGCTGGGGTGGAGCTCGGAGGTTGAATGCTCCTGGGTTCCATCCCCAGTACCGAAAAAAAAAAAAAGGTTTATGAGCAGACAGCTATATCTAAATTACAGGTTTTTATTTGCAAGTCTTGAACCAAATTCTTTTGGTAGAGAGGTTTGGTTTTAAAAAGCTTTCTTCACCTTTTTTTTTTTTTTTGGTAACAATCTGATTACTTCCTCCATAGCCCTAAACAACCCTGGATCCTAAATTTTCATTCCCAGAAGTATGACTTAGTTGAAACAAAGTAAAAAGTTGACATCTCAAAGACACAGAATTCAACTTAAACATCATTAAGAAGGACATGCCCCGTGAAGCTAAAAGGTTTTAAAGGTGAGGTGTGCTCTGTAGATTTAAGTTATTATCCGTCCCTGTTTCTTTAGTCTACAGAGAAAGATGTCCTTACAAATGGAAATTGCTCTTATAAAGGATCAGGAAGTCATACTTTGGAGAACTATTTAGTTAAGTCATTTTAATCTAATTTGTTTTTAATCAGATATAGCCCTTCAATGAGTAGGGCAAAAAGCACTTTTTATGTCCACCCAACTGGGGAAAGCGTCCCTTGAGCTTCTTGAAGCTTTTTAATTAAATTTGGTCCAATGCTGTTTTTAGAACTCATTTTGTTACTGGTTTATCTATTGGCTGGAGCAGGAGTCAAGGCTGGGGAAGTGTTTTGGATCAGTAAAATGTGCTGCTTATAGGAATTCCTTTCCAAACAGTCACCGGTGGGCCAGGTACAGCCTCTCCTGTGTCTCAGAAAGCCCCAAACACCAAAGAGTGTGGGGGGTAGCTCAAGGTGCAGGGTGACCATACCCTTCTGTGCACCCCCAGACCCGCTGCTAGAGTTCCTTCCAACTCAGGAATGAGGTATGATCTTCTGATATAGAATCATATAAGACCACTGCACATCACTAAGACCTTAGTTGTGTAGGGTCACCCAAAGCGGGCTGATGGGAGTATTTTTGTCTTTAATCTTCTGAGTTCAAGTATTACTGGGTGGCAATTCCTTAATGCTTGCCCCACCCCAAGTTTCTTTCTTTTCTTTTCTTTTTTTTTTTTTTTTTGGTACTGGGGATTGGGTCCAGGGGCATTCTCCCATCAAGCTACACCCTAGTCTGATTTTATTTTTTGTTTTTGAAACGGTCTTGCTAGGTTGTTAAGAGTCTACTAAACTGTTGAGGCTGTGATCCTCCAGTCTTGGCCTCCCAAGTACTGGGATCACAAGCATGTGCCGCCACACTTGGCCTTCCAAAAAATATTTACATTGAGACCCAGATGCGATAAGCATAAAGGATTTATATAGCAAAGTGAAACATCCATCCCAAGAGAGGAGGCGTGGTATCTTCTGTGTGGTGTGTTTTTATACTCAGTCTGGAACTTTCTTCCTCTTGTATTATAATTTGGGAGGTCACTGCTATTTTGCACCACAGCTTAGTGAGTCTGCACTAATTCTGCCATGTTGGAAAATTTTCATCAGTACCTAAGAGAACCCCAAGGTGTGTATATGGTGGGGGGGGGGTCAAAAAACTACCATATAAATGATGTTACAAAGAACCTAGGTTCACCCCAAAGACTCTGCCTCTGCTCTGGGCCGACTCAAAGTTGGAAAGCCCTTAGGCCACTTGTGCCTGGCTCCTTGTAGATTTAAGAAGTACTGATTCTGGGTTTCTTCTTACCGGGTTCTTGTCCTGTGCAATCCACAAATGTGAGTCATAGGATAAACAGAAGGGCAAGCGTAAGAGTATGAAAGTTTTATTTTAAATCCAAGAAAAATAGGGGATAGAGAGAAAGAAAAGCCCCCCCACACACAAGGGAGGGGACTCAAAAGAGTTGCTGTTGAAGTTCTCAGGAAAAAAGTGTTTATCCTCTCTTGTGGTTCCCGGCTTGTTCCCTTGTGACCGGTCTGATTTGATCCTGGGGACCCAGTGTCCGTGGTCCAGTTTCAGTCCCTAAGTTGAACCTCTATCTTGCAGGTTAGTGGGCACTTCTAATCTCCTGGTGCCACTTGTCTGCCTCCCCCAGCATCCCCTCTTGATGACTCTTGGTATTTGTTTACATGGGTTGTCCTCAAATTCAGCCCATAGGAGGGACTGAAGTTTTATTTTAACTTGCGCTGCCCTTGCCTGGTCATTGTTATTCCTGTATCCATGAACCTTCCCTATTTCTCTTCTTTTTACAGATGGTTTCTTGTAACCCTTTCTGTTCTTAGATCCTCTGTCCTACACTGCCTGGTTGGTTTTTAGCTTCTCAGCATCTGGCCTTGAACTATTAAGCCCAGCATTTCAATCATAGGAGGGAGCTCTCTGCGTTTCTCAATAGTCAAACTTAAAAAGTCAACTTTGGACCAGTGGTATGAGACTTACACAGCAGGGTCATAGGTGAAGGTGGCAATTACTTGAGGTCCCGAAAGGTCGAAATTTGGGGGTTTGGGTATTGTTTCTCTGACCTGATCCCCCCCCCCCAGTACTGGCTTCCCCAGCCCACTGACCAAGAAGCCAGGCCTCCTTCACCACCCACTGGCCAGATTGCACCAGGTTAAGTATCTGAAGTGTCTCTTTTCTACTGATCCTCTTCCTCTCACGGGTCATAAGCAACACGGTTAACCTTCATTTTAGAAGGAACACACATGTATTTACCATACCTTGTATAAGAATAATAGATTCTGACGATAATTTTATAATCCCATCTAGTTCATCGTGAAATCCCGTCCCTGCTCTATCTGCATGTCGCCTGGGGCACTCTGTCCTTTTAGACTCAACTTAGTTTAGCATGACCCCACCCCTACGCCAATCCTCCCTTCACGGTGCTCCCTTCAGTGTGCTTCCACACTTCCCCCTCACCCTTACTTTGAGCTCCAGCAGTATCTACTGACTTACTCTGGTTTATGGATAATTCAATTTTTGTTCCATGCCCATCACCCCACCCCAGGCTGCAGATGACAAACGGGGATATATTGGCAGTTTAGTTTGAAGACAGATGTGTGGGTTCACATTCAGACTACAGTTTAATGTGAGAGATAAGACACTCCTAGGATTTTTTTTTAATTTGTTTGTACTAGGGATGGAACCCAGGGACACTCTACCACTAAGCTACACCCCCAGCCCTTTTCATTTTTTATTTTGAAACAGGGTCTTGCTAAGTTGCTGAGGTTGGCCTCAAACCTGCAAGCCTCCCGTCTCAGCCTCCCAAGTACTAGGATTACAGGTGTGCACCACCACACCTGGCAAGACAGTCTTGCTTTGGAAAAAATCCTTAGCCATTGTTACAGTGTCACCACCAACCCCCAGCCCCACCATCCACATCTTTCTGGGTTCCTCTCTGCCTCACAGATCCCTCCCCTCCATTCATACTTCTCATCCTTCAAATGCCGAAGACTTCACTATGCAGAGCAACTTGTCTCTCTCCAACTTGGGACTAGCTTTCTCGATTCAAGACCGCATCTATGGGATGTGCTAAATAAAAGGCTATTCCAAAGAGAAATTATGTCTCCCCTAGGAGGCAGAGCTGCTGTGCTCAGTTACAGGCCTTCAATGTTCTTTCTCCTGTCTCCTTTCTTCCTAGTTACCTGCTCACTGAGCGCCTGAGCTGAGAAGGATGAAAGAAGAGGAACAGAGTTTATATGAGCAGGACATATTCCAGAACTCTCTGGAAAGTGGGTGGGTTTCATGTCCACTGAGGGAAGTCCTTAGGGGTTCTGGGAGTGGACAAAGGCCAGGAGAAGAGACTACACCTAGGACTGGAGCAAGCTGGCCTGGGTAATAAAGAGGCATTCTCCCTCACCCCATGCCCAGGGAGGAATTACAGTAGCTCTCACGTAGAGATAACAAGGGCTTAGAGAGATTACACAGGTGCTCAGGGTTACAGAGCCAGAAAGTGGCAGAGCCATTCAAGCCAGGCAGCCTGCTCCAGGGCCTGTGCCCTCCGTCACTACTGTACTGTACAGACGTGAAAAACCAATCCTGCTCGGATGGAATCCCAGCTCGGCCTCTCACTCAGACCCACGGGTAAAGCGTTTCACTTCTCACAGCCTCAGTTTCCTCAACTGCAATAAAATAGGTTCATTAAGCTCTATCTCATAGTGTTCCTTGGAATATAAAATCAGCTAACAGATGGAAAATGCCTGGCACACGTTCGATTCAATAAAATTTAATATTCCTCCTTTATGATATTCTCCACTTTTTGTAGAGAGTATCATTAACAGTGTTCTTAAGGGAAGAAAAGGTTTTCTAAGATTATTTCACTTAGTAAAAAAAGGATCGTGAAAAGCACTGGGGGACACACCAAATGTCAGTGCTGTTCTTTTATTTTTATTAGTATAATTTAAACAGGCGGGGAACAATGACTGCTGGTCTGCAGGTAAAAAGACCAAGAATGATGCAAGAACAATACAACTTGCTCCATTTAAAAAAAAAATTAAACAGTGGCTCATTTGAGGGGCTCCCCTTAACAAACATGACATATAATCACAAATAATTAGGCCGATTTTTGCTCCAAGTTACAACTGCCTTTGTTCAACATTTCTACTTTCCTTGGAGACTGTTGAACAGGGTGACAAGCACAGCCCCATCCATCATGCTTCGGGCTACCGAAGGACCCATTTATCCAGGTGCTGATGCCCCCGGCAGAAAAGCTAAACTTGAAACAAAACTGTAATGCTAGGCTTGCAGCTCCTTAAAACAAAGGTCTCTGACTACATAAGGAAAACAATAGCACTTTTGTATTATGCATTCTTCTCCCGTATTTCTAGATAACCCTTTCCCTAAAGACAGACATTCCTGTGTACCGCATCCTGAATTTCATTAATCCAAGTTTTCAGTCTTTTTAAATGTGCACAGATACTTCAGTTCCAAGAGGCTCCAAGTGATCTGCCCACGGTTGGTGATGGGGAAGCCGAAGGTGTCAACATAATACAAAGAGTCGAAAGCTACCCATACCCACGAACTTGCCGCAGGACTGAGTCCTGCCAGCCCTCTTCTCACCTTAGCCACCTCCTCATTACGATGCATTGGTTATGTGATTGTTGTAGCTCTGTCCTTTAAGTCTTTCAAGGAAGTATGAAGTAAATTCCCAGGAGGCCATTGGTTAGGGCTGAGTGCCCGCCTGTGGCCGGGCAGACCAAACCCAAATGGAGTTGCTCATGCTATAGCTTCCATCACCAAGCTGCAACCAAGTCATTCATCCGACCCTTCGAGAAATCGGGAAGGAGAGAATAGTTAAATCCCAAGCAAGCATGATAAGGAAGCTCCCCGCTGCTTTAACCTTTACAAGAAAATAGCTTCGAAACACCCGATCTGTGTTTTGTTCTGTTTCTGCTTTCCTCTGCCCTTTTCTGTCTATAAACCCACCTCTCTGATCCATTCATTGGAATACTCTGTTTTGGGAACAAGAGTTGCCTGATTCTAGAATCACACAGAAAAGACAATGAAGATCTTGAAGCTCAATTTGTTGTTTATTTGTCTTTTGACAGAAGTAGACAGATAACAAGGGTTTGTTATCCCGGATGTCCTGGTAGAGAAACAGGCCCAGAGAAGAGCAGTCACTTGCCCAGGTTGGTGCACTGTGTGGCCTGGGCATTGCCAGAACCCGTCCGTCCTGGCAGCTAGGATTCACTGTTCAGCTCAGTCTTTGGTTCTGCACCCAGCAGCTCTTGGGGCTGCACATCCCACGACAGAAAGATGCACAGTGATGGGAACGAAGATGCATAGTGATGACTGGTCCCAGGAAGGACCAACTCTTTCCAGATCCATCCAGCAAGGCCTCTCTGAAGAGGCAACACTTAGGCTAAGGAAGAGTTGAGATGGCCCGATGGCGCTGGCCATTCTGAGAGCTAGGGGTGGCTTCAACGGCTACAGGAACTATGGGCATGCTTGGCAGGCAGATGGGTTCCCTATTCCTGGAGGGTGAACTGAGGTGAGAGGCAGGCCTTGTTGGTCAGGATGAGGAGCTTATGCTAAGAATCTTGGGATGCCAGGATCTGGCTGACCTCTAGCTGGTCTGTGGAGATTGGAGAATGAATCCCAAGGAGCCGAGAATGGAAGCAGAGAAGCAAATTCAGCAAAGTTGTCTGGGTCAGGGGGTGGCATGGTGTTTCTACAAGGATCAGGAAGTATTTGTAGCTTTCTGGGCTGTAATAGTCTCTATTATAGCCACTTAATCCTGCCATTGTTGTTGAGAGCAATCATAGATAATACAGAAATGATGAGTGTGGCCGTGTCCCCATAAAGCTTCATTCATAAGGAGGGACTGGCCTTATGTCACCATGGGCTATAGTTTGCTGCTCCCTGGTCTGGGTGTTAAATACTAAGGCACAAAGTTATTGGCAGTGAAGGGCTTCAGGTAACTGGATGGAGAACCATCTGAAACTATTTTGGGGTAAGGGATGTTTATTTTTCAATTCTTTAATACCAATTTTAGTTGCAGAAGACCTAAGTACATTTTCCTTATAGGAAAACAAAACACTACAAATAAAGCCCCCTTTGATGGGGCAGGGAAGAGTGGTCTTTGATGGGAGAAGAGCATCTTGCCATCCCATAGTAATAGAAGAAGAAGAAGAGGCCTGCGGACCACACAGGAGCAGGCATGTGCGGAGGGGAGGGGAGCCGGCTCCTGTCTGAGGGCTGCTGTGTTCTCAGTCATTCATGGGATGAGATTTTACCAAAATGGAGGAGGAGGTAGAGCCAAGGAATATTTATGAGAGTAAAGGTCTGTCACAGTCACAAGTAGCATGTCATGGGCTGATAGACCCCCTGTCCAATCTATGTCACAACCCCGACCATCAGCACCTCAGAATGCAATTATATTTTTAAAATTTTTATTGGTACATTGTAATTTTACATAATAGTGGGATCCGTTATTACCTATTTGTACATGCACATAACATAATTCGGTCAGTTGCATTCTCCAGTCCCTCTCCTTTCCCTTCCCTCCTCCCTCCCCCGGTCCTCTTCCTTTATTCCGCTGGTCTCTCTTCTATGTTCATGATATTCCCTCTCACCTTCCCGCCTCTTTTTCTCTCTAGCTTTTACATATGAGAGAAAACATACAATCCTTAGCTTTCTGAGTCTGGCTTATTTTACTTAACATAATTCTCTAAAGTTTCATCCATTTTCCTACAAGTGACATAATTTCTTTTTTTAATATGTTTTTATTGGTGCATTGTAGTCTCACATCACAATGAGTATCAGTTTGGTGTTAACATACATGCACACAGCTCTTGGTGTCCCTCCCCCCACCTCCCCCCCACATGTAGCACTGAGAATGATGTTGGTATAATCTCATATATACACATTGTTTATGATAGTAATTCCATAGATTCACTTCTTTCTTGCCCTTCCTCTTCCCTTGTACCCCTTCCCTTGCACCACTGAGGGTTCTCCATTGTCACTGGAGTCCCTTTTGTGTCCCCACTACTCCCTAGGTTGCGCATATTAATGAAAACGTATGTCCCTTCTTTTTTTGTGATTGGCTAATCTCACTTAACATAATGTTCTCCAGATCTTTCCATTTTCTTGCAAATGCTGTACAGGTAGAAACTTTCTTTTTTTTTTTTTTTTTTTTTTTTT
>PVJS01063690.1:0-10424 GCA_004027185.1 Glis glis | reverse complement strand
GGCGGGGTGTCTAGGTGAGACCTGGGGGGCGGTAGGCAGGAGAGGGCGGGGCAGGGCCCCTGCCTGGAGAAGCTGGAGTGGAGCAGAGGACCTGCGGCTGAGTCATGCCAGGCCTCATGGGCATCAGGAGGAGGAATCGGGCCAACAGCCAGGACGGCACCGGGAGGGACTGGCCCTGTCCTACAGCAGCGTCACAAGGGTAGCCTGGGCAGCGTGTCCAGCCGACATGCTGCCAGAGCCCAGCTGGAGACGTGCGGGGTCTTGTCCACCAGTGACTCCGCTGCAGTGACGCTCAGGGCGGTTGTCCCTCCGGGGTACGTGTGGGCGATGGTTCCCTTTAGACCCAAAAAGATTTGGAAAGAAATGAAGCGCGACTCCTAACCGGCCTCCATCTGTTTCTGCGGCCTGTTGATGATGGTTCTGTGTCACCTTTATGAAATGAAATTTCCAGAGTCCCCACCCCCCAAAAAACTGTCCTGAAACAACCAAGCTGTTGCTTCAGCCCAAGCCTGGGCGTTCAGAGCCCGGCGTGCTCCGAGGCCAGGGCCCGAGGCTGGCTCCTCACACACGCTCTGCCGTGCTGGGCCTCAAAGGGTTCTCAAATCAGGAAATTCCCCTAATATCGATTCCGGGTTTTTCTTGTGAAATGCTGGGCCTGCCGTCCACAAACAGGAACTGCCTGCAGTCCCCTTGTCCACTCTGGCAGGTCGCCGCTCTGTCACTCCCCGCGCTCCGGGGGAGTGTGGCCTCAGTGCCCTGGGTCCCTGCGCCGCTGCCTGGTTCCTTTCACCACTCTCTTCTTACTTCCAGATGAATTCAAATGCCCCATCAAGGAGGAGATCGCTCTGACCAGCGGCGAGTGGGAGGTTTTGGCGCGACACGGCTCCAAGGTCCGGCATCCCCGGGGCCCTTCCCACCCGCCCGTGCACACACACACACACTTCCCATCACACACACACAGCACACACGCTTCCCACCCGCCCCGTGCACACACACACGCTTCCCACCCGCCCCGTGCACACACGCACTTCCCATCACACGCATGCACCCAGGCACACACGGAGCACACACGCTTCCCACCTGCCCTGTGCACACACACACGCTTCCTACCCACCCCGTGCACACATACACTTCCCATCACATGCATGCACCCCTGTAGCACACACGCTTCTCACCCACCCCGCGCACATGCTCATGCGCCTGGACACACTTCCCTCCCACCCTGTGTGTCACAGAACCTAACCAGCCCTTGGCTCAGCCCACCACGTGTGTCTTCACTGGGTCCAGTGATACAAAAGCCCACATTACAGAGCGCTCCTTAGTCAACCCTCTGGGATCCCTACCTCACACCAAACAACCAGCTCCTGCACAGGAGACTTAAAGAGCAGAACTGCAGCCAGCGTGCAGCGCAGGCCTGCAATCCCAGTACTTGGTAGGCTCAGGCAGGAAGACCGCAGGTTCAAGGCCAGCCTTAGCAATTTAGTGAGACCCTGTTTCAAAATTTAAAAAAAAAAGGGCTGGATATGTAGCTTGGAGGTAGAATGCCCCTCAGTTCAATCCCCAGTACCAAAAAAACCAGAACTGTACGGGACCTGCAGGAGACACACACAGAAGCCAGTATACCCCCCAGGGCGCGCAAGAGAGGGAGCTGTGGACCCCAGTGGGGAACTGTCGTGCGACATGGCCCAGCATCCCTGGGGCAGAGGCAGCATGTGTTACAGTGTCAGCAGCTGGGCCTTGAGCCCACGAGGTCACCCCCAGCACACTGGAGACGTTTGCACATGGGTGTGTACGACAGCGGCATGCACACTGCGGGCCATGACTAGCAGTGCACACGCGAGAGAGCAGGCCAGGGGCGACCTGGGGGGTCTGGGTCGCGTGGGGCCATGGGGATTATGGTAGAACATGCCTGTCTAGGTGCCCCATCGCTGGCTTGCGATGGTGTCACCGTGCATGGTCAGGAAAGGAAGTCGTGAGACCGTAGCGGGCTGCTTTCTGCACCGTTTCACGACTGCGCCCTTAGGTGAAGAGTGAGGTCAGAAGGTTGGTCCCTGAAGGGTTCGTTGGTGACTGGTGGTCACCTGCTGACCTCCCCTGGTGAGGTCACCCCGTTCACAGCCTGGGGTGGCTGTGGTATGCTCTGGGACTCAGTTTCCTCAGCCGTATGGTGGGGATATAAAATAGCTCTAGTCCTTCGATCGCAGCATTTCTCCCCCGGGCACTGCAGGGTGCTGAGCAGCAACCTGGCTTTCACCCACTCCAAGCCAGAGAACCCTCAGTCAGAACAGCCACACATGTCCACCTGTCCCCAGACATCGCCCAGGGTACCCTGTAGGGCAGAGTCACACACGTACGCACACACGTAGTTGGAACACTCGGCCCGGCGTGCAACATCACGGTAACCCTGTGTCTCATCTTGAATGTTCGCATGCCTAATTTTTTTACCCTGAAATTAAGAGGGAAAAGGCAGAAGCGTGGTAAAAACAAAAGAAGAGGAGCAGTGTCCTCGAAAGCGCCACCTGGCACCGTGCTCTGCACCTGCCACTGAGCCGCAGTGAGCGCCGGGCCCGGTGGGTCCCTGTAATTCTAGAAAACCTGCGTGTACAAAAGCGCAGCGAAACAAAGGACAGGAACCGGGAAGTGTATGGGTGGTTCCATGTGAGTCTAGTCACAGTCCCCTCTGCCCTGTCCCAGGAGCTTCGCCCCTCCCGCAAGGTGACCACGCAGGCCTTTCCCCCCACAGGTCTCCATGGGAAACGGACTAACGTTATCTTGGATTTTTTTTTCTCAAAAGAATGGTTTTCTTTCTTTCTTTACTTTTTTTTTGTGGTACTGGGGATTGAACCCGGGGACATTCCACCTCTGAGCTACACCCCCAGCCCTATTTTATTTTTTTTATTTTTATGTTGAACTTTCACATTAGGTTGATGAGAGTCTCACTACTTGATGAGGCTGTCCTCGAATCTGCGATCCTTCTGTGTGAGCCTCCCAAGTACTGGGATGACAGGCTTAAAGCACAGTTTTCTGTAGCGGAGAGCACACTCTGGCTGGGCCCGCCTCCCAGTCTCCAGAGCGTTTTGCACGTTGGTCCCCATGTGGTGAATTCTCAGCAGTGGCTCCCACAGCCCCATCCCGGGGTCGAGGTCTGCGCCCTTTGTCAGGTGTTCGCCTCCAGGTGCCAGACTGGCCCCAGACACCCCCCTTCCTGCACCCCGAGCCTGCCCTGATGCCCGCCCCGAGGCCACCTGTCCTGGCCCCTGCCCCTGTGTGTCTCTGGTCACTGGCTTCAGCTGCTCCCCGTTTCTCAGGCACACTCCTCACCCCTTGGAGCGCTGGGTTCTTTCCGGGTGAGGGTCAGGGCCGGCCTGCCCTGCAGCTGCTGCCACATGTTCACGTGTGGAAGTAGCTGAAGGCCCTGCCCTTCTGAGCAGCGGGGCTCCCTGTCTGCCCGGCACAGAGGAGCACAGCGCAGAGGCCCTCCCCAGCCTCCGTCCCGGCTCCGGGCCGTCCAGGCTTTGCGTCGACTCCAGCCACCAGAGCCGCCAGGGCCACACTCGGGAGAGCAGGTCCCTGGCCGCAGGTGGCCGGCGCCAGGGGTGGGGAGACGGGGATGCCGGGCCCGGCCGCTGGTCCCCAGGAGCCTGCTCCCCTGCAGATCTGGGTCAACGAGGAGACGAAGCTGGTGTACTTCCAAGGCACGAAGGACACGCCGCTGGAGCACCACCTCTACGTGGTCAGCTACGAGTCGGCTGGCGAGATCGTGCGCCTCACCACGCCCGGCTTCTCCCACAGCTGCTCCATGAGCCAGGTGCGCCGCGCTCCGCGCTGCGGGACGTGGCCTCAGCCTCGGAACCAGGCAGTGGACACGCGTGGGGCCACTCCCAGTGCAGGCACACAGCATGCAGCGCAGGGTGGATGAAGGACCCCGCGGTGGCCGAGGGGTGGCAGTGCAGGGTGGGCGTGCTCCGTGCTCAGTGTCCCCCTCCTCCCCTCCCGCAGAACTTCGACATGTTCATCAGCCACTACAGCAGCGTGAGCACCCCGCCCTGCGTGCACGTCTACAAGCTGAGCGGCTCCGACGACGACCCGCTGCACAAGCAGCCGCGCTTCTGGGCCAGCATGATGGAGGCTGCCAGTGAGTACCCCGGCGGCGCCGGCCACGCGCTCACGGCCAGTGGGAGGGGCCGGGGGTGGGAGCAGTGAACCCGCGGAGATGGGGACAGTAGTCCCCCCGGGCCGCCGCCTGGCTCCCGATGTTTCTGCTCCGTCCTGGAGGGCTGGCCGTGCTCAGCGCCTGTACAGACGTTCTGAAGTTGTCGTTGCTTAAAGTACCAAGGGGTCCATCACCCCGGGCCCCACGGGAACACGGAGCGTCCTAGCAGCCGGCCCAAGCCCGGGGTCAGCCAGGGCCCCGCGTGGGAGGCCCCGGGTTTGCATTCTGACTCCAGAATAGATATGGCGGCTGTCTGAAACACCTATTCCCCGTGGAGACACGTGGGATGAGACCCAAGTGCTCAGTGCAGCGCCTGGCACCCAGGACAGCCAACCCAGGCCGTGGTCCTGCGCCGTGACATGGTTTCTAGAGCATTCCAGGAAGTTAGAATCCCTGGCCTGTAGGGGTTGTTTTGTAGGCAGCGAATGTTTTATTCTGTCTTGGCCTCCTGGATCATTGGAAGGCGAATGGCCCCTCCATCCATAGGCTCCAGCCGCCTCTGTCCTGTCACCCTGGAGATGGGCCTTGGCAAGGCACCCTGCCGGCAGAGCAGCCAGGCGGGGACTGGAACAGGTGCCCAGGTTTGCTGGAAGGTGACTGAGGGCCTGCTCCCTAAAATCCCAATCCCTGCCAGGCGAGAAGACCCCTGTGATGGCAATTGGCAAACTGACACCCAATTCAGTTACATGTGGTCACTCACGCTGTCTATGATGGGCTTTAGCTACAGCAGCGGAGTCAAGTCGATATGATGTTGAGACGTACAACGTCTGGCCCTTTACAGTAAACGCTGTCAACCCCAGATCTATATAACTGATGGTTTTCCTTCAAACCAACCTTTCCACCCATTTATACACCCAAATAAATTCACTGCAAGAAGCCGGGCGTGGTGGCGCACACTTGTCATCCCAGTACTTGGGAGGATCTGGGTTTGCGGCCAGCCTCAGCTACTTAGTGAGGCCTCCGCAACTTAGTGAGACCCTGTTTCTAAATAAAAAATAAAATAGGACTGGGGGTGTAGCTCGGAGGTAGAATGTCCCTGGGTTCAATCCCCAGTACCATACACACACAAAAAATGAAGATGATCAGACAGGGCAGAGCAAAATTGATCATCCTCACCAACAACCGCCCAGCTCTAAGGAAATCTTAAACACGTGTTCATCACTACAGTGGCAGTAACATAGGCTTGGGCACAGCATGTGGCAAATACTAGAGTGCACACTGGCTGTCTTTGATCTACGCGAGTCTTTTTTTTGTGGTACTGGTACTGGGGTTGAACTCAGGGGCATTCTACCTCCGAGCTACATCCCCAGCCTGATTTTTTATTCTTTATTTTGAAGCAGGGTCTCACTAAGTTGTGGAGGGCCTCACTAAGTGGCTGAGGCTGGCCGTGAACCCAGATCCTCCGGTCTCAGCCTCCCAAGTACTGGGATGACAAGCGTGCGCCACCATGCCCGGCTAGAGCTTGTTTAAAAAAAATAAAAGTAAAAAGGGCTGGGAAGTCAGACGTGGTGGTGCACCCCTGTAATCCCAATACTTGGGAGGCTGAGACTGGAGGATCACAGGTTCGCAGCCAGCCTCAGCGATTTTGCAAGGCCCTCCGCAACTTAGTAAGATCCCCTTTCAAAATAAAAAATGAAATAGGACTGGGGTATGCTCACAGGTACAGTATCCCTGGGTTCAATCCCCAGTACCATCAAAAAGGAGGGTGGGAGCCGGGCGTGGTGGCACACGCTTATAATCCCAGTACTTGGGAGGCTGACACTGGAGGTAGGTTCAAGACCAGCCTCAGCAGCTTAGTAACACCCTGTTTCCAGAAAAAAAAAGGTCTGGGGGTATAGCTCAGTGGTAGGGTGTCCCTGGGTTCAATCGTCAGTACTGAAAAATTAAAAAAAAAAAAATCTTGCCCCCACCCCTCTGGGACTGCGCAATCAGTGCAACTTTGCAAAAAACCAGTGAGAGCCGGGCATGGTGGTGCACGCTTGTAATCCCAGTACTTGGGAGGCGGAGACCGGAGGATCCGGGTTCGTGGCCAGCCTCAGCTACTTAGTGAGGCCCTCCGCAACTTCATGAGACCCGGTTTCAAAATAAAGGATAAGAAATAGGGCCGGGGGTATAGCTCGGAGGTAGAACGCCCCTGGGTTCAATCCCCAGCACCGCAAAAAAAAAAAAAAAACAGTGAGAAGCAGATTGGGGAAGAGGTTCGTCGTACTCCCGGGGCGGGGTGTCAGGGTTCCCGGGGGATGTGGTTCTCGCCACAGGCATCGCCCACTGCTCCTGCCGGTCCACCCTGGCACCGGCCTCTGTGCGGAAGTTCTGCACCGGCGTCTCCGGGGCTTTTCCGGGCCTTTGCCTGGGACGTCCAGCAGCAGCGGGGCGAGGCGCGGAGCGTGGGTTGGGCCACACGCAGTCCCGGCGCTCTGTCTCCGCAGGCTGTCCCCCGGATTACGTGCCTCCGGAGATCTTCCACTTCCACACGCGGTCGGACGTGCGGCTCTACGGCATGATCTACAAGCCGCACACCCTGCAGCCCGGGAAGAAGCACCCCACGGTGCTGTTTGTGTATGGGGGCCCCCAGGTGGGTGCGCCGTCCCCGCCCGTGCCCAGGCGCCTGGCCTGTCTCCCGGCCTGCTGGGCTCTGCTGGATTCTCACCCCCCAAACCCCGGCCCCTGGCAGGTGCAGCTCGTGAACAACTCCTTCAAGGGAATCAAGTACCTGCGGCTCAACACGCTGGCGTCCCTGGGCTACGCCGTGGTTGTGATCGACGGCCGGGGCTCCTGCCAAAGAGGGCTGCGCTTCGAAGGGGCCCTCAAAAACCAAATGGTAACTTCTCAGTCTCTCTGGGCCCTGCCTGCGCTGTGAAGGGGACCCTGTCACGTGGGGTTGGCGCTGGGGCGCCACCTGTGGAAGAGCGTCCTGGCCGGGGTGACACACAGGAGGCTGCCTTTTGGAATCAAGGGGGACATCCCGCAGCTGCTCTGCTCTGAGCTGCACCCCATGGGGACAAGGGGCGTGTCCATCCCACTGCAGTCTCATGCATGTGGCCTGAGACTAGTCCAGATGCAGCCAGGCACTGTGGTACACATTGGGTCCTCGGGGAGGCCCAGGGGCTGTGCGGGCAGCGACTGGTGGCTGTGGACGTGCTGATGACGATGGTGATGATGATGGTGAAGGTCGTGAGGATGATGATGCTGGTGGCGCTGATGATGGTGATGGTGGTGAAGGCGATGGTGATGGAGATGATGGTGATGATGGAGGTGATGGTGATGGTGATAATAGAGATGATGGTGGTGATGATGATGATGATGGTGGAGATGACGGTGATAGAGATGATGGTGACGATGATGGAGATGGTGGTGAAGATGATGGTGATGGAGATGATGGTGATGATGGAGGTAATGGTGATGGTGATAATAGAGATGGTGGTGATGATGATGGTGATGGTGGTGATGATGGTGGAGATGATGGTGATGGAGATGGAGATGATGGTGGTGATGATGGTGATGGTGATGGAGATGATGGTAGTGATGGTGGTGGTGGTGATGGTAATGGTGGTGATGGTGATGATGGTGATGATGGAGATGATGGTGGTGATGATGGTGGTGATGACGATGATGGTGGTGATGGAGATGGTGGTGATGATGGTGATGGTGATGGAGATGATGGTAGTGATGGTGGTGGTGGTGATGGTAATGGTGGTGGTGGTGATGGTGGTGATGATGGTGGTGATGACGATGATGGAGATGATGGAGATGGTGATGATGATGGAGATGATGGTGGTGATGGAGATGGTGATGGTGATGGTGGTGATGATGGTGATGATGGAGATGGTGATGGTGATGGTGGTGATGATGGTGATGATGGTGATGGTGATGGAGATGATGGTAGTGATGGTGGTGGTGGTGATGGTAATGGTGGTGGTGGTGATGATGGAGATGATGGTGGTGGTGATGATGCTGATGACGATGATGGAGATGATGCTGATGGTGGTGTTGATGATGATGGAGATGGTAGTGGTGATGATGGTGATGGTGATGGAGATGATGGTAGTGATGGTGGTGGTAGTGATGGTAATGGTGGTGATGATGATGGTGGTGATGGTGATGATGGAGATGATGGTGATGGTGATGATGATGGAGATGGTGGTGGTGATGATGATGGAGATGGTAGTGGTGATGATGGTGATGGTGATGGAGATGATGGTAGTGATGGTGGTGGTAGTGATGGTAATGGTGGTGATGATGATGGTGGTGATGGTGATGATGGAGATGATGGTGATGGTGATGATGATGGAGATGGTGGTGGTGATGGTAGTGTTGGTGGTGTTGATGATGGCAGTGGTTGATGGTGATGATGGTGAATGGTGATTGTCTCAGTCCATTTCTACTGCTATAACAATACCACACGCAGGGTAATTTATAAAGAACGAAAATTTAAGCAGGATGTAGTGCTGCACGCCTGTCATTCCAGCTACACGACAGGCTGAGGCAGGAAGATTGTAAGTTCAAGGCCAGCCTGGGCAACTTAGGGAGACCCTGTCTCAAAATAAAATGTAAAAGCAATACTAGGGATGTAGCTTAGTGGTAGAGCACTTGCCTAGCAGGCCCAAGGCCCAGGGTTCCCTCCCACTACCAAAAAAGGAAGTCTCTCTCATGGGTCTGGAGGAAGGATAGGAAGTCCAAGATGAAGGCGGCCGCGGGGCAGGCGCAGGTGAGGGCTGCGGCCTGCTTCCAAGATGGCGCCTTGTTGCTGCGCCCCCCCCCCAACTGCACGTGGTGGAAGTGGAGGAAGGGCACTGACCCGTGGCGAGGGTGGCGCCTGCTGGGTGTGCGTCCTGGAGGGCGCGGGGCAGTGATGGCAGTGGCGGGGTGGCCCGGGCCTCAGCCGGGCAGGACACTGGCACCCCCTTTGCTCCTCCTGCCGCTGCAGTGTGGGCCCTACACGTGAACATCCCCGGTTTGGGGATGAGCAATCTGAGGCCCAGAGAGGGAGTGTGGCCTTCTCTGAGCCACCCAGGAGGTGGGTGGCAGAGCGGGCGGGGACGCCAGGCCACCACCCCGCACCAGCAGGAGGGATCCCCAGGGACCGAGGTGGGTGGCCAGGGGTCCAGCCGGAGGAGGCCCCTGAGAGCGGCTCGGCCTCGTCCCCAGGGCCAGGTGGAGATCGAGGATCAGGTGGAGGGCCTGCAGTTCGTGGCCCAGAAGTACGGCTTCATCGACCTGAGCCGCGTCGCCATCCACGGCTGGTCCTACGGAGGCTTCCTGTCGCTCATGGGGCTGATCCACAAGCCCCAGGTATTCAAGGTGGGTCCCGGCCCCGGGAGCCCGCGCCGAGCCCGGGGGAGGGGCCTTGGCAGGGGCCTCGCCACCTGGCTGTTTCTCCCTGCAGCAGCCCCACGGGCCGAGCCCCCTCCTCATTGCCGCCACCGCCGACCCCAGGATGGCATCCGGCCGCACAAAGCCCCGCCAGCAGCTCTGTGTGGGAGGCTGAGCCCGGGACCCCCGCCTCGGATGGGCAGAGGTGGGGCACAGTGTGAAGAGCGCGGGGAGGGCTGCGGGGCGGCCATGAGGAGGAGGAGGCGGCAGGAAGGCGGGCGGCCCCCTCCGTGCCCTCCCTCGGCGCCGGCCCTCCCTCCACCAGCGCAGTCCATGGGGACACATGGTCTGCAGGCCTTCCCGCCGGCCCGTGTGCATGGCCCCAGGGAGGCCCTGGGACAGCGGGCCTCTGGCTCCCTGACCCGACGCGCGTCTCTCTCCCTCCCCCACCCTGTCCCCTGTATTCTTCAGGTGGCCATCGCCGGTGCCCCGGTCACGGTCTGGATGGCTTACGACACGGGGTACACGGAGCGCTACATGGACGTTCCGGAAAACAACCAGCATGGCTACGACGCGGGCTCCGTGGCCCTGCACGTGGAGAAGCTGCCCAACGAGTGAGGCCCGGGCGCCCCGCCCTCCGCCCGCGCCTGCACGCTCTCCCCTCCGCGCTCTCCCTTCCGCCCGCGCGCTCTCCCCTCCGCCCGCGCGCTCTCCCCTCTGCGCTCTCCCCTCCGCCTCCGCCTGCGAGCTCTCCCCTCCGCCCGCGCCCGCAGGCTCTCCCCTCCGCGCTCTCCCTTCCGCCCGAGTGCTCTCCCCTCCGCGCTCTCCCCTCCGCGCTCTCCCTTCCGCCCGCACGCTCTCCCCTCCGCGCTCTCCCTTCCGCCCGCACGCTCTCCCC
>PVJS01063689.1:0-10425 GCA_004027185.1 Glis glis | reverse complement strand
CCCCTCCCCTCCTCTCCCTTCCCCTCCCCTCCCCTCTCTCCTCTCCTCTCCTCTTGTCTCCCTCCTGGATCAACTTCACCTCCATCCTCACCTCCAACCAGAGAACAAGTAGGACATTGACTCTACGCTGCTCCTTCTTCCACACATAGCCATGCTGATGAAATAGCTCATCTTCTGCACCCTGTCAACCTGGACATAATCAGTGCTTTAGTGTCTGTTACCAGGTAACCGGATTCCACTGCCCACTGGCTGTGTTAATTTGGTCAAGTGTCAACACTACTCTGTGCTTCCATCTTCCTATCTGTGAAATAAAGGGGAGAGAATAGGTCCTACTTGTTGCTGTCAGACTTAAATGAGATAGTATACACCAAGTGCTCAGAACAGCTCCTGATGCAGCCGTTGCACTTGATACATGTTTATTCTTATCATTGTTAACTAGTCTTTAACACAGTGTGAAATAGTTTAGAACAGGATGAAATTAGAGATAACAAAGAGCTGATGCAGCAGCCTAGACAGAGGAACAGAAGGACAGAGGAAACAGAGACCCGGAGTCCCCAGCCTCAGATGCAGGTGGCACGGTCTCTAGAGAGGGATGTTTGCGGGAAGTGACAGACCTGCAGCAAATTCTGGCTCCACCTTTTCTTAGCTGGCTGCCTTAATTAAACTAACCAGGCCAGCCTCTATTTCCTCATCTGGAAAATAGACACTAATGCTCTTTGAGAGAGACTCTGAGAACTTCTAAATGAGATAATGTGTGTAAAGCACCTGGTACGTCACTTTGCAAATAGTAAACACTTGATAAATATTAATTCCTTCCCTTTCCCTTTTGAAATGAAAAGTCAGAAAATTATTACAAAGGAATCAAAGTCCTTCTTTGAACATACTGTTGTTCTGAACCTCATTTACTTCTTTCTGATGAAGACTCCAGCTGATAAGTTATTTATACGTCTTAGCCTGAGTCAGAAAACCATGGTCAAGAGTTAGCCCTCTCCCCACTGACTTGATGACTTCTGCCCCCCACTTACTCCGCAGAGGCTCACTTTTGTCATCTAGTAAAAGGTAGAGAGCCACGCCTTCTCATCGGCCTCATGCAAAGCCAAGAGTTCCTGGTAGATATTTATACACAATACTTGTAGATTGAACCAAAAATTACACGTAACTATCAAAAACGAACCTAGCTATCTGTTCCAAGGAATGGATGTTAGCACAAACTTCCAAGTGCAAATCCTGAGAAAGTTGTGAAATGGAGTATAAAAACAAAGAGCCTGTAATCCCTGTACTTCGGAGGCTGAAGCAGGAGAATCACAAGTTCAAAGCCAACCTGGGCAACTTAGTGAGACCCTGTCTCAAAATAAAAAATAAAAAGGGCTGGGGGTATAGCTCAGAGGTAGACATCCCCGGGGTTCAATCCCCAGTACTGCAGGGGGAAGGGGGAAAGGTGCTGGTGTTATTCTTCTACTTAATTGAGTTTTATGAAAAATTAAATAAGAGATGAGCATGGTGACGCATGCTTGTAATCCCAGTACTTGGAAGGCTGAGACAGGAGGATAGCAGGTTCGAGGACAGCCTCGGCAAGTAATGAGATTCTCATCAACCTAGTGAGACCCTGTTTCCAAACAAAAACTAAAATCAGGCTGGGGGTGTAGCTCGAAGGTAGAATGCCTCTGGGTTCAATCCCCAGTACCACAAAAAAATAAAAATAAACAAATAAATAAAATTGGTGCATATAAGTACAACCACTATGGAGATCAGTGTGGAGGCTTCTTAAAAGACTAGGAATGGACCACCATACAACCCAGCCATGCCACTCCTCAGTATCTTTCCAAAAGAATTAAAGTTAGAATATTATAGTGATACATGCACATCCATGTTCATAGCAGCACAATTCACAATAACCAAATTATGGGGCATCAATAGGTGAATGAAAATGTGGTATATACACAATGGAACTGTACTCAGACATAAAGAAGAACAAAATGATGTCATTTGCAAGAAAATGGATGGAACTAGAGAATATTATGCTAAGTGAGATCAGCCAACCTCTGAAAGTCAAGGGTTGTATGTTTTCTTTCATATGTGAAAGCTAGAGAGAAAATAGGAAACAAAGGGGCCTTCAGTCAAATGAGAAGAAAAATCAGTAGAAGAGTGGAATGGGATTGGGGGATGGAAGTGGGGAGGGGAAATGAGGATTGAGGAAGGGGACAGTTCAAATACAGTCATATCCATACCCCAATCTCACTAACGTGAATGGGGGGGGGAGCGAGGCGGGCTATGAAGGGAAATACACCAAAGGATGTGGGCGTGTATGTTTGTATTACTTTGAGTCTTACTATGATGTATAATTACAATGCACCAATAAAAGTATAAAAAAGAATTAGTATTGAAAAACATGTGTTCATACTGAAATCAAAGTTTTTAAGAGTGATCATGAGAATCAATGCTATAGCATTAATCATTCTGTCCCTTACCATTTAGATGAGGAAACAAAAATAGGAATATCAGGACTGTATAATTTATATCAGCATCAAAGTCACAATTTGATTACTTCCTGCCCACTGTGAGTTCCCTGCTTGGCACAGTGGGGTTAACTGATGTGCACTCAGGCAGCCTTATAGTTTCAGCAAGAAATCTAAAGGCAGATGGAAGAGCAAGAGCTGAGAGTGAAGTGCCAGGTCTTCCTCGCCCCACTGAGTAGGGGCCTTCTGCTATGGTTAGACATAGAATGGACCCTGAGGAACTCTTGTACTGATAATTAAGTCATGAGGGTTGTAATCACATCAGCAGATAAATCCATTTTAATGGATTTGCTGGGTGGTAACCTAGGTGGGTGGGGTGTGGCTGGAGGAAGTGGGTCTCTGGGGGTGTGGCCTTAGGGACTGTGCTTGTGTCCTTGAAGCCCCTTGTTAGCTCTCTCTTGCTTCCAGCCTCCATGATATGAGAGCAGAGCCCTGCTCTCTCCCTCTCTCTGCTTCTCACCTCCATGCCCTGAGCTCTGCACACCCGGCCTCACATGGACTGAACCCCTGAAATCTCCAGAACTGTGAGCAAATAAATCTTCCTTCATGTAAGTTGGTGTGCTCAGGTGTTTTGGATTATAGCAGTGAGGATGCTGACTGAAATCACCTCCTTAGGTCTATTGCCTCATCTACAAAATGATGACATCAAAATACATCATTTCTAAGCTCCCTCTTGGTTTTTGGTGTGTGTGTGTGTGTGTGTTTTGCTGGGAATTGAACCCAGGGGCATTCTACCTCGGAGCTATACCCCCAGCCCTATTTTATTTTTTATTTTGAAACAGGGTCATGCTAAGTTGCTGAGGCTCGCTTCAAACCTGAGATCCTCCTGTCTCCGCCTCCCAAGTACTGGGATTACAGGCATGTGCCACCACTCCCAGCTCCCTCTTGTTTTAATGATTCAGGATGCTGGGGCTTCCCTCCCACACCGAGATGGCAGCTCACAGTCCTAATTAGCCCTTGTTCTAGGATTCTTCACTCTACTTGGCTCCCTGGGTCAGCTGGGAAGCTCTGTGTTGCCCTGGGGCACCAGCCAGCAAGTCTATGGCGTCTCTTCCCAACTCCGCCTCATGGGGCATCATGTTACTAGTTTGAAATCAACCATGGTGGGAATATTTATACTTGAAAATCAGTAAACACCACAAATCAAAATCAATGTTTTTTTTTCTGCAAACCAATTCTTAAGTTTAGCAGCACGGCACTGCCCATGAGCCAACTTGAACCCTCAGCATTTGAGTAACTTTCACTGGGTCTCTACTCTGACTTTAACCCCTGAAGCCTAAATGTCTGCGATGAAGGCTGAAAGATAGCAGAGCAAGAGGAAGAAGGGCACGTGCCCCTCTGCTACCTTCCCTGCGCTCCTCGAGGCACACCTGGCTGGCCCATCGGCATCAGCCCGTTTCTGCTGATGGTACTAACAGGGTGGGATGCTCCCTTGGAGGTGGGAGCAAGGGTTCTGGGTTGAAAAGGAAGAACCCAACAGGAAGTAGGGAGAACTTTCCATGGGCAGGAGGCCAGGGAAGGGGTCTTGAGAATTCACATCCTTCAGTTTGCTGCTAACCAACCAGGTGTCTGCTTTTACCCAGAGTCCTCTGGTCGTGTGCTACTTGTGCCAAGAACAGGTAAAATAAGAATCATGGGCTCTTGAGTAAAACAAAGATTCTAGAAGAGCCTTCCTTGCCCCCATTTTTGTTTGCTTTTATCCTCTAAGTAAACAGATTTCAGTACCTCTCTCCCTCTCTCCCCCTATCTATGCCCAAGAGGAGGAAGGCGTTACTCACAGTGAGACATCCTGCTGTCTCAAGGAGGGAAACATTTCTAGGAAAATCGAGAAACACTTCTTGCTCAAAAGCATTGAGTCATCTTAAAGAAAACTGGCGTGGTATCTGTGTTGCCCACGAAGGAAGCCAGTAGCCCCACATGACGATCATACACTTAGAATGAGACTAGTGTGAATTGAGACATGCTATAAGTTTATAATACACATCAGATTTTTTTTTAATGTGTGGTACTAGGAATTGAACCCAGCGGCATTCTACCTCTGGGCCACAACCCAACCCTATTTTATTTTGAAACAGGGTCTCTTTCAGTTGCTAAGGGTCTTGCTAAGTGTCTGAGGTTGTCCTCATATCTGTGATCCTCCTGTGTCAGCCTCCCAAGTACTTGGATTATAGACGTGCACCAACATGCACCACTACAGATTTTGAAGAGTTAATTTTATAAAATGAATATGAAGATAACCCAATCATTTTTGTATTGTATAAATGTTAGGCAATAATATTTTAGATGTATTGAGTTAAATAAAATATACTAATAAAGTCAATTTCACTTATTTCATTTTAGTTTTTCAATGTGGCTACATAATGTAACTAATTCTGTTTCTCCTGGACTGTGACACAGCCTGTGAGTTGCTCTTGCAGTATCTGCCTGACAACCTTTAAGACACGGGACTTGCAGACTATTCTGAGACCGCATAACCCTTAGAAGATTTTCGCTGGTCTGAGTTTTTACCTTTGAGGACTAAGAATATTTTATTCCTCTTGCACAAGAAAGACATCTTGGAAAATGGAGACAGTGATAACACCTCATTTCCACTGCAGTCTGCACGCCCAGGTTGAGCAGCTTCTCCTCCAGCACCCAGAACTAGCTCGGGTAAATATTCTGCAGCCAGAATTCCTTGGCTCCAGGAATCTTTCTTCAGCATTGTTTTTGAGAAACTTCTCCTTTAAATGCTTACTGTGCTGCTTTTGTTGGACAATTAACTACTATGGGGGGGGTCACTGCTTTTAATAACTAATGCTTATGAAGCACTTACTGTGAGTCACACACCTTTCTATACATACATATTATAACTCATTGAATCATCGCAACAACTGACAAGGCAGGAAACATTATTGTCCCCACTTTACAGACATCGAAACCAAAGCATAAAGACATCAGTGGCTTGCCCAAGGTCACAGGCCTAGCAAGCCGGAGAGCCCAGTGCAAAGGGCTGCCTTTGCAGCCTTGTGACAGTCACTACCACTTCGTGCATGTTAGGATTTAACATTTTCTGTTGTCCAGTGCTCTCCCCATAGGGAGCCTCCTGCAGTGTCACCGTCACAGCAGGTGCAGAGTCCGTCTGCTGGCACACATGGGCTCAGCGTTAGTGGATGGATGGGAAGGAAGGGAGGAGGAACCAAAGACAAAATCTCTTTTATAGCATCTCAAAGTCGAACTAGGAATGCAAATTCTCCCAGGCTCAAGCAGGTTGAGTGTAGAGAAAGACTCCATAAAGTCTCGGGGAATTTTAATCTGTTCCTAATGTAATCATCCCTCTTCCAATAAAGAATGATTAAGACTGGCGTGGTGGTGGATGCTTGTAATCCCAGTACTTGGGAGGCTGAGACAGGAGGATCCTGGTTCACAGCCAGCCTCAGATACTTAGTGAGGCCCTCCACAACTTAGTGAGACCCTGTTTCAAAATAAAGAATAAAAAAAATAATAGGGCTGGAGGTGTAGCTTCAGAGGTAAAATGCCCCTGGGTTCAATCCCCAGTACCACACAAAAAAAAAAAAGAATGATTAAAAACCCCAAACAAACCAGCTCAGGAGACAGTTTCAACAATTTAGAATACAGACACTTTCTAGCAATATAAACTATAAGCGATCAAAATCGTTCACAGAAAACAAGGAGTGTGGGGATGGAATGGAGCCCCTCCCGGGGGAGGGGAGCACTCCCTGATCCTGTCCTTGGGACCCGGATTAGAGGAGGCATCCTCCTCTTCCTCTCAGCCAGAGATACTCAAGAGATATTTGTTGGGAGTCACTTGGAAACAGGGTCAATTGAAAACTGCAAGGAGCAAACCACAGAGCAGGAAATCCTTGCACGAGTACACAACAGAGAGGAAGAGCAGAGAGGAGAGTGAGGAGGCCGGTGGCCCCGTGGCCGGGCCAGGGCCAGGCAGCACCTGGCACCTGGGAGACGATGCCTCCTCCAGCTCAGGCAAGCCGGGCGGCCAGGAGCTGCCCAGGGCTCGCAGCGGAGGTCACGCCTCCCTGCTCAGGTGTCGTGGGCCTCAGGTGCAAGCTGGAACCCCAGAGACGTGGGGAAGTCCACAGCTGGCTCGGAGCAGACTTACCCAGCAGCTGAACCGCCGCCGGCATGACGGCGACAACAACCAGGAGAAAGGAGCGCCTCATGGCCCAGCTTATCCTTCTCCTCCAGGTGGAGAGGACCCGGTGGAAGAGCAACAGCACAGCCAGGCCCGCAGCCCCTGGGTCTGGCTCTCAGAGCCTCCTGCTGAAACTGAGGAGGGAGGAAGCGCTCCCTTTTAAAGGGCTCCTGAATTTAGGAAAAACCTCCAATAAGGAGATATCCTGTCACATGAGGGTGGTTAGAAAAACAGGAATTCAAAGTTACAACTTTGCTTCGTAAGCTAACTTCTGAGAAGAGCAGGCACGGGGGCAGGGGAGCAAGGCCCACGTGTGGGAGAGGCTGGCCAGGAGGAGAGGAGCCAGGGCGAGGGCCCGGCCTGCAGGAGGGACAGGGAAACCACAGGACCTCAAGCTTCTCCCCTGGAGGCCATTACCTGGGCAGGAAGTGGGAGTCAGGGGTCTCTCCGCAGACAGACCCCCAAAGGCCCTGAAAAGGCCGGTTTTGTGGTGGAAACACTCGCTGAGGGGTTGACACCGGTCTCCCTCATTCTCTATATTCACTGCTGAGAGTCTCTCTGTTTATGTTTTTGTGTTTTTCCTTAGAAAGCTTCATAAGACATAGTATGCATAGACTCCTGTAGCCAGAAGAAAAGAGAAAGAGAAGCCAAATGTAAGATGACTCAGTGAGGTCAAGACGGAGAAAATTCCAGAAGCCTTTCTCTGGAAAGCTAGAGAAAACAATGTAAAGGATTTGCAAGAAAGGCCTGCTACTCGGCCTCAACCATTGTGGGCCTCTTCAAGTGTGGAAGGGGCTTCTTGCTAGAAGAAAATCTGGATTTTGGTCAAAGGATGACTATTGATTTCATGACCAGTGGAATTCTTTCTTAAAATAAAAATGTTAATAGGTCTTTAAGTACAATATTAACTCCCCCATACATCTATTTTGTTATTTTTCAGAGGTAAAACATGAATTAAGAACATCTTGAAACAGATACTAATGATTAGATAGACAGCCGGTAACTAGACTGTGGGAAATGTTCATCATTCAAAAAGAAGCTACAGGAAACATTGTATTTTCTAAAATTTTAAACAAATAGTTTATCTTCACATGGAAAGCTTCAAGATTCACCGTCTTTGTGATACAATTATAAACTTTACTTCCTAGTAAAAACTGTGATATGGCATATTCACTGATTTTTTTAATATTCTAAATTTAAGATTATTTTGACAATCAAGCAGTCAATTCTTGACTGACAAAAAAAGGTTTATAAAACAACAGATGAAACAAAGATGCTTCGTTCTCCAACTTTGTTTCACTGATTTAAAATGAAAACAATTAATGAATCATTTGTGGCTTTTAAGTATAAATAAATCATATACCCTTCAAAGAGTTTCACCTAATTTGGATTTATGTTGATTTCAGAAGGAAACAAAATTTAATTAAATTATCTCCACATTCACATTCAGTTTTTACCAATTAAACAAGTATGTCATATCACATTTGTATGATTAAAAATCAGAACCAGTAGTAAAATCTGTGACTTTGGAACAAAGTGAAGCCAACTTTACCACAAAAAATTTGTCCCATGACCTTGACCTTATTGAAACAAAGATTAATCAGGCTAGAAGAGGTGAACAAGCTCCCTCACCCTACCCCCCTCCCAAAAAAAAAGAGAGAGGAGGAAGAGGAGGGAGAAGAAAAGGAAGAAGAGATGAGAGAGAGAGGAAGAGAGAGAGAGAGAGGGAGAGAGAGGAGAAAGAAAAAAGAAGCCTAACTCTTAGGAATCTATCCCTCCACCTAAACAACCATTGGACTGGCAGGAAATGTCTGAAGCAACTATTTTGGAATTCTAGAGTCTGGTCAAAAATTTGGAGCATTCAGGGGAGAGCTTGGAAAAGACGCTGGTGAATTTCAGTGCATTTCAGTTGTTGCTACCATCCCCCATCCCTCTGCCCTCAGCCCTCAGTTAGCTGTGAGGACACAGCCCGTATTCCTGGTGACCCTTGCTGGAACCAGGTGGGCCATAAAGACCTTGCCCTCCAAATATCAGTGTGTTATGAAGGATGTTTGGTGCTGTGGATTGCTTTTTTCTTTTTCTCTTTCTTTTTTTTTTTTTTTTTTTGTGTGGTACTAGGGATTGAACCCAGGGGCTTTACACCTCTGAACTACACCCCCAGTCTTATTTTTTAATTAATTAATTTTTATTTATTTATTTATTTAGAAACAGGGTCTCTCTAGGTTGCTAAGAGTTTCACTAAGTTGCTAAGGCTGTTCTCCAACCTGCGATCCTCCTGTCTCAGTCTCCCAAGTACTGGGATTACAGGCATGCACCACCATGCCAGGCTTGCGAATTGCTTTTATCTTTTCTATCCAACATAGTGCTAGAAGTTCTAACCAGAGCAGTTAGGCAAGAAAAAGAAATTTAAAGCATCCAGGTTGAAAAGGAAGAAGGAAATTTTTCTCTGTCTCTTCAGGCAGTGGACCTGAATAGACATTTCTCCAAATAAGATATATAAGTGGCAATAAGCATGGCATGATTTTATATGTAGAATGTCCTAAAGATCCCATAAAAGTCTAGTAGAACTAGTAAGCTCAACAAAGTTTTGAGATACAAATCAAAAGACAAAAATCAGTTGCATTTCTATACGACAGCAATGAGCAATTCAATAATAAATTAAGAAAATAATTTGTTACAATAGTATAAAAAATAAATCTAACCAAGGAGGCAAAAAAGAACCCTTATACACTGATAACTATAAAACATTGCTGAAAGAAATTAAAGAAGATCTAAATAAATGGAAAGATATCCCAGGCTCATGAAATAGGAGACTTAATATTGTTAAGAGGACAATATTACTCAAAGCAATCTAGATTCATGCAATTCTTACCCAAATCCCAATGTAGTCTCTTGCAGAAATAGAAAACCTCATCCTAAAATTCATATGAACCTAAAAGGACACATAGTCAAAATAATCTTGAAAAAAATTGGAGGATTCATACTTCCTGATTTCAAAACTAAACTACAAAACTATAATCCAGTAATCTAAACAGTGTGATGCTGGCACAAGGACAGACATAGAGGCCAACAGAGAAGAGAGCCTAGAAGTAAACCCTAACATTGTGGTCAATTGATTTTCAAAAAGGTGCCAAGACCATTCTGTGAGGAAAGAGCATTGTTCTCAACAAATAATGCAGGGAAAATGGACATTCGCATACAAAAGAACAAGGCTGGATTGTTACTCCATATATAAAAACTAACCTGAAATGGGTCAAAGATAAGAGCTAAGACCAAACATAAGAGCTAAGACCAGAAAACACTTAGAAGAAAAAAAGAATCAGGGAATAATCTTCATTATCTGCGTTTCATAGTGATTTCTTGGATATGACATCAAAAGCACAAGTCAACAAGAAAACAATAGATAAACTGGGCTTTATCAAAATTAAAAGAATTTAGATCAGGCATGGTAGAGCCTGTCTATAATCCCAGTACTTAGGAGGCTGAAACAGGAGGATCACAGGTTCAAGACCAGCCTCAGCAACTTAGTGAAACCCTATTTCAAAACAAAAAATAGCCGGGCGTGGTGGCGCACGCTTGTAATCCCAGTCCTTTGGGAGGCGGAGACCGGAGGATCCGGGTTCGCGGCCAGCCTCAACACTCTCCCTCTCTCTCTCTCTCTCTCTCTCTCTCTCTACTTAGTGAGGCCCTCCGCAACTTCGTGAGACCCGGTTTCAAAATAAAGTATAAAAAATAGGGCCAGGGGTGTAGCGCGGAGGT
>PVJS01063688.1:0-10426 GCA_004027185.1 Glis glis | reverse complement strand
TCACAAAACTATGGGATATGTACACAATGGAATTTTACGCAGCCACAAAGAAGAACAAAATCACATCATTTGCAGGGAAATGGAGAGAACTAGAGAACATCATGCTAAGCGATATTAGTAAGACACTAAGAGTAAAAAATTGGATGTTCCCCCTAATCTGTGAGAGCTAGATAGAATGGGACGTAGAAGGGACTTAGAAGGGAAGAAGAAGAAATCTTTAGATGGACAAAGAAGGTGACCTAACTGAGGGAGTTGGGCGGGGAGTGGAGGGAAACACACTATAGCACATGATGTACATACACAAACCTATAAGACTCAATCACTATCTGGAGCATGAAAGGGAAGGAAGGGGGAGGGAATAGGGTGGGATTGGAGGAAGGGCTAAATGTGCAATGTGTGCATGTATGATGTTCATACCCTGACATATATCAAAATGTATAATTACAATTTACAATGCACCAATAAATGAACATAAAAAGTTAAAAAAAAAAACTATACAGAAGTGTGACCGGGCCTTCTCCAGGTCGGACCACCTCGCCTTACACATGAAGAGGCACTTTTAAATCCTGAACAGTGGATCTGACCCACACTGCCAGAAGAAAATTCAGTATTTTTTTTTTCTTTTACCTTTCACACTCTTCCCCCCCCGGGGGAGGAGCCCAGCTGGCAAGCACTACAATCATGGTCAAATTCCCAACAAGTCAGCTCGAGAAATGGATAACCAGAAGAAAGGAGGAATCCCAAAGACAAAAATCAAAAGAACAGACGGGGTCTGTGACTGGATCTTATAGCATTCCAATTCTAAATCCAACTTGAACATGCCTGGACTTACAAAACGCCAAGGGAAGTGACTGGAAGTTGTGGATATCAGGGTATAAATTAGATCTAAGAGTTGGGGAGGGGGGGGAAGGGAAGACCAGAATTCCCTTGAATTGTGTCTCGATGCAATATAAGTATAAAGATCGCCTTGTATTCTCTTTGCCTTCTAAAAGCCATTATTATGTTAGAAGAAAAGGAAGAAATTCAGGTACAGAAAACGTGTTTTAATAGCCTAATGCGATGGTGCTTGGTGAGTCTTGGTTCTGAAGGTACCAAGCGAGGGAGCCAAAGTTCTCAAACTGCTGCATGCTTTGACAAGGAAAATCTATTTTGTCTTCCGATCTACATTTATGACCTAAGTCAGGTAAATACACCTGGTTTACTTCTTTAACATTTTTTTATGCAGACAGTCTGTTATGCACTGTGGTTTCAGATGTGCAATAATTTGTACAATGGTTTATTCCCAAGTATGCCTTAAGCAGAACAAATGTGTTTTTTCTATATAGTTCCTTGCCTTAATAAATATGTAATATAAATTTAAGCAAACTTTTATTTTGTATATTTGTAAACTACAAAGTAAATGAACATTTTGTGGAGTTTGTATTTTGCATACTCAAGGTGAGAATTAAGTTTTAAATAAACCTATAATATTTTATCTGAAAAAAAATTCCTGTGGATATGAAATTATTGAAAGAAACTTTTTCGCTTTGATCCTAGGTAACTCAGTGCCAAAGTCATTGTTCAGTTATAACAATTGTATTTACCTGTATGTCCTGAATTTTTCTTTTTTTTTTTTTACCTAATCTTAACCTTCTATTCAATCTGCTTGCCTTCTTTCTCTCTTTCTTTCTTTTTTGTGTGTGTTATTGGAGATTGAATCCAGGAGCATTCTATCTCTGAGTTGCACCCCCAGTCCTATTTTATTGTTTATTTTGAAACAGAGTCTCACTTAGTCGAGGAGGGCCTCCCTAAGTTGCTCAGGTTGGTTGCAAACCTGCTTGCTATCCTCCTGACTCAGCCTCCCAGATACTGGGATTAGAGGCATGTGCCACCATGCCCAGCTTCAATCTGCTTTCTTATTCTATTTTTGCCTTTTAATTCTATATTATCATATATATTTCAAGTGTTTCCTTACATTACTTCAAGTCATTGTATACTGGAATGAATATAAATTAATAATAAAATACTAAGACCTCATATGGAAAAAAGATAAAATAATTCTTGTTCAGGGTCCCATATTTTATCATTTGGATGCTAAGTGATTTAAATTTACTAAGAAAATATTTTCATGCTGTTCAAATGACATGAGGAAAAAATGGTCCTAGTCATTTGTGGCTTTTCCCCCAGAGACTGTACCTCATAAAGGAGACCTAGTCGTAGTCTTAGAAGATAACAGGGCTTAGGGGCTTCCATTTTGCTTCAATTTTTTTTTCTTTGAACAGTTAAAAAAACAATCTTTCAGAAGTAGAATGTATATACTCTAGTGGCCTGGCATACTCCAAACACTGGGAAAACATTTGGTGAATAAACTCATTAACGATCGAATTAACTAACAGCTGGATGAATGTTGTCTTCATGAAGAATGCCATACTCTGTGAACAGTGGTATTACTTGTTAACAATCCTCTCTTCCTCATCTGAGCTAGGCTCAGGGAGTCTGTGGGGCTCTATGAGGTCACTCGTCTGATTTTAAAGTGCTGAACCCTCTCCCTGCACATTTGCTCTGAAGAACTGAGAAGGGATAAAGTACCCCATGCATTAATGCCCGCTGAAGTTGGTTGCCTCATCCCCATCTCTGGCGGCTGTGTGAAGTCCACAAAGTCTACAAGCTGGGCTCTGTCACAGCTTCCAAAGCCTCACCACTAAAGCCCTTTATTTTTCACTGGTGCATGTAGTTAGATAGCAGACTTTCCACAAATAATTATTCATGTTGAAGGTCTTTGCTTCATGGCATCTTTCCTATAGTTTAAAATCCCGCCTCTGATCTAACTTGCAAAATATGCAGGAGCATACAGCTCATGAGTGTTCCCCAGCTTGTGGAAAGCAGACAGGTTGACCCAGAGAACCGAGGTGTCAATGCCCATGGCACAAAGGGCAGCTGAGCCTGGGAATGACGCCATAGCTCACAGCCCTGAGCCATGACACTTTGTGGAACAGCTTGGCTTACAAGTGAACCCAGGTAGCCCTGTTAGCTGGTGTCACTTCAGATTCCAGGGCCATAAAGGATGTTAATGGTCCGCTCCTGGCACGAATTTGCTCTACAAAATTCCTGTAGGGTGGTCATCTGGTGTCTGCCCTTTGCTGTGAGAAGTACCCCTCCCCCTCAAGGCAGCAAGTATATAAATTCTTCCCTATGCTACGTGAGTCTCCCTGTTCCCTTTAACTCCTCCTGCTGTTCCTGGTTTGTGCCCAATGGCCAATCTTATGTGTTCTTGTGCTCTCTGCTATCCCTGTGAAGATAGTAAGGCAGCAGTTTGATGGGTTGAATTGAATCTCTCCATAAATCTTGTGTTGAAGCCCAAACACCTAGTACCTCCGAATGTGACCTTATTTGGAAACAGGCTGTTTGCTGTAGTAATTAGTTAGGATGTGGTCATACCAGAGTAGCATTGATCCTTAATCCAATATGACTTGTGTCCTTATAAAATAATGGGATATCTGGAGACACCCACACACAGAGAGAATTCCATGTGAAGATGAAGACAGTGATAGGGTAACGCTTCTACAATCCAAAAAGTCTCTAATATTGCCAGCAAACCACCAGAAGGTAAGGAAAGGGCCTAAAACAGGAATTTCCCCCCATCTCTCAGAAGTCAATCCTGCGAATACCTTCATCTCAGACTTCTAGTCCCCAGAATATGAAGCAATAGATTTCTCCCCCGCCACACACACACACCAATGGCAAACAAAACTTTAATGAAAGTTAATTAAAATATTTTTATACTTTTACTGGTGCATTGTAATTATATATCATAATGAGGTTCAAAGTCATACAAACAAACATGCACACAAGTCTAGGTGTGTTTCCCCTCAAGCCCCACCTCCACTCCTCCCCATGCATAATAGTGAGCTTGGTAGTGATACCTTCATACATGGGCACAGCATAATTTGAACTGTTTCTTTCATCAGTTCTTCTTTTTCCTCTCCCCAACTTCTTTCCCCCATCCTCTTCCACTATTATACTGGTCACTCTCCTTAATTATCCAAAGTTCCTAAATTTTCATTGCATAAGCCACCCAGGGTGTGGTACAGCAGCCCAAGCACACTAACACAGCAGCCAAGCCCTCTGACTAGTATGGGCAGTGCCTTGGGTGTGAAGAGCCCCTGAAAGCAGACAGGGCTGTTCAGTGCACTGCCAGGTTATGCGCACTAAAATAATGGTCTACTTTGAGCTCCCCACAATGATGTCAGGTAACAGTGTCATGACCCCATATTGATAAGTGGACTCAAGATCACACAGCTTGGGAGAGGCCACACCAGACTCATAACTCCATGAGTCACCAGGGTCTTCTCTCTCCCCCATGCACTCTGTGGACATCAAAGTTTAGAAGTTGTTTCCCAAGTTGTCCCCTGTCCTTCAAAAAGTCACAATCAATCTTACACAAATAAATTTATCTGCCTTTCTACATTAATAATCTGGCTTATGAGACCCCTGAGATAACAAATTCACTTAGTTGGTTGTCCAGATTCTACAGTTTTATTCCCTCTTTGCCACTGCTCACTTTTTCTGGCCTGTAAAGAATGGCTCTAGTATGAACTACACGGTTGTTCAACAAGCCCATGGTGGAACCATACAGTCATGTTCTTGTTCATGCCATGCCTAGACAGCAGCAGTGCCATCTTCTGGTGAAAATGCATAATTGCTTTGTACATGCTTCTGACAATGTTCTCTCTAATACTTCATTCCTCAGGATGCAAGACCCTATTGTGCTTCTTAGATTATAAATCCAATACAAAAAAAAAGTAAGAGCCTGGGTTATTTTCCCTAAATGCATTTTAAAAATAATGCAGTGCATGAAACATCTAAAGAAATAGGTTTGCTAGTAAAAATAATCTGACCCCAAATTTAAATTTTATCCCAAACCTAAAGTTGATCTGCTGCCTTGGAGGTGTTAGTCAAAGCCTTCTCACTTATCATAATTTTCTCTAATTCCATCCAGTTTCCTGAAAATGACATAATTTTCTTCTTTATGACTGAGTAGAATTCTACAGTTTCTTTATGCATTCATCTGTTGATGGACACCTGAGTTGATTCATAATTTGGCTATTGTGAATTGTGCTGCTATAAATGTGGATATCCATGTATCTCTATAGTATTCTGACTTCAATTCTTTTGGAAGGAACTAGAGAATATATTATGCTACGTGAGACCAGCCAGTCACAGAAAGTTAAAAATTGTATGTTTTCTCTTATATGTGGAAACTAGAGAAAATAGGAAACATAAGGGACTTTAGATAAATGAGGTGAGAGACCAGTATAAGAGTTATAGGGGGTTTGGGGAGGGAGTCAGGGAAGGAAACAGGATTGAGGCAGAAAACAGTCCAAATAATACTATGGCAACATACGAAGTTATTACTACCAATTTCACTAGTAGGTACAGGGAGGAAGGAAGTGAGAGCAGGGTGAGATGTGGCGGGAAATACATCAGGAACTGTGTACACGTATGTTCATATCACATTGAAACTCACTATGATGTAGGATTGCAATGCACTGATAAAAATTTTTTTCGTGGTACCGGGGATTGAACCCCAGGGGCATTCTACCTCCAAGCTATACCCCCCGGCCCTATTTTTGATCCTTTATTTTGAAACTGGGTCTCACGAAGTTGCGGAGGGCCTCACTAAGTAGCTGAGGCTGGACGCAAACTCGGATCCTCCGGTCTTCGCCTTCCAAGTACTGGGATTACAAGCATGCGCCACCATGCCCAGCGATAAAATTATTTAAAAAAAACCCTCAGCTGGGTGTGGTGGCGCACGCTTGTAATCCCAGTACTTGGGAGGCTGAGACCGGAGGATCCAGGTTCACAGCCAGCCTCAGCTATAGTGAGGCCCTCCGCAACTTAGTGAGACCCAGTTTCAAAATAAAGGATAAAAAATAGGGCTGGGGGTGTAGCTCAAAGGTAGAAGCCCCTGGGTTCAATCCCCAGTACCACAAAAACAAAACAAATAAAAACCCCTCTCAGTTGGACGTGCTCGAAATAAGTTCAAACTTGCTTTTTAAAAATGATAATTTCTTGGCTCATTTAATAAAAAGTCAGGGCATGTTTTAGACATGTTAAATCCAGGAGCTAAAAAAAAAAGTCATCAAGGCATACATCTTAGCATCTGTCTTCCTTCCTGAGCTTCATGGGTCCCCAAGATTCTTCTAGGCCTGCACCATGCCACCTGCCGGTGTCCTCAGCTGAACAGCAGATTTGTTCACCTGGACCAAGCACCAGGGCTAGGAGAAGATGTACGTAATGCTCATGGGCCCAGATCCATCTCAAATGATAACAGTAGATGATTTTCCCCAAAGAAAAATCTAAAAGAATAGACAGGAGTGAAAACAGGAGTTGACTCTGCTTGCGCACCACATCTGAAGAGGCCTCTGTGTTAGGACAACATTTCTAATCAAGGATAGTACCGCTATCTACTAAGATAGGATGAAGGATTTAGCATTTTTATTAGTTTTTTATATTTTATTGGTGCATTGTAATCATACATCTTGATGAAGTTCAGAGTGGTAGAGGCATACATGCACAGAACACTTATTTAGCCCTCCCTCAGTTCCCGCCCTATTCCCTACCCCTTCCCTCCTTCCCATGCTCAGCATAAGTGATTGACTTTGAGAATTTTGTGAATGTACATCATGTCCACGGGGGTGTTTCCCTCTTCCCCCCTCCCATCTCCCTCAGTTATGTCGCCTTCTTCACCCATCTAAGGATTTAGCATTTTTTAGTATCTCTTTTAACTTTTACAAGTTGGTGTGGTAGCCGATGCTGTTCTTGTTCTACAGATGAGAAAACTGAAGCATGGAGATGTTCGATAACTTGCCAGCAACCTCATAACTAATGACAGACCCAGCCAGCAGTGGGACCCAGAGCCTCAAGCTCTGAAGTCCAGTTTCTTTCCCCTCACCAGGAGGCTCAGCACTGTGGCCACTGAGAGATGATCATTAAATGAGGGTGACACTGAGTGCAGATAATGCAGGAAAGGCATTGAGCTGTGTCTTGAGTTCTGGACAGTCCTGCTTCCCTAAGCCATGCCTGCAGCCAGGAGGCTGCTCCAAAAGAAAATTTAAGAAAATCCCTTTGCATTGAATTGAAGGGAGAAGCTCCTTTTATAATCCAAGGAGTTCACAGAAAATATTACTATGTTATGATATTTTTGCATCACAGAATTTCTCTTTGATGTCTGAAAAAAAAGTATTTCTGACCACATGGACTCATAATAGAATGATGTAGTAAAGAATAACATGACAAGTTAAAATTGAAAGATTAATCATGTTGTCTTTTGTCCTTAGCCAGTTTCCCAGAAGCCCTTTTTAAGAAGCACAAGTACAGATGTGCATATAACACAAAATGTTGCTCTAGTCAAAGATGCAGACCCTTCTTGCCTGGCTTCTCTGAAAGTTGGGGGCTCTGAAAGCATGCAGTCTCCCTTGGTACTTTGAACTCCCTCTCAATGTTAAATAATTTCCATGGAAACTGGAGCTAAAGAGAATGCCTGAGAGTTCATTAAATGATATACCATCTAAACAAGATTTTTCATTTTCCTCATTCTCCCTTTTGTTAGATAATCAAGAACTATCAGTATTTATGTTTCTTAATGATGTAACTCCTAGATGAGTCTGGGAAATGATATCTGATTAATCCACAAAGGTCTCTTCTAATATAGAATGAAATATCTATGTTTAAAAAGTGACACTTTGCAGCACAGATGAAGCAGAAAAAGAATCCAAATGTTTCCAAATCAGCTCAGCCTTTTAGCCACAGAAGGAAAATCCTGTATCGAGATTCCAGAATTTCTCTTTGTCCTGGTAATTTTCCAACATGTGTTTTTACTCTTCCAAATGCCACATCAGAACCCCAGATGGCAGCATAATTTGAGCAGGTTTCAGCTTTTTTGCTCTTTAATACAAAATTAGATGGAAATTGATAGGAGCCTTCCAGCTTCCTCCAGCCCTGTCTTCCCCTTTCTGCTCCTGGTTGTTTTCATCTCATTGACCTTTCAATTGTTTGACCTTATTAGTATTTTTCCCAGCACTATAAAAGCGCCGGAATCTCAGTCCTGTCAACACCACTTCCCAGCACCTCTATGTAAAATGCTTAGCAAATGCCTGACATAATAAAGCATTTCCTTTCTTGTGTCAACTTGCATTCTCAAATCTAAACTAATTGAGGCTATCAGAAGAACGATGAACAGCTAGTTTTGCCTATTTACAAGGGTGTAATATTGATAGTACAATTGGGCTTCAGGCTTAAAAATTATATTATGCTTTAGACTGTTTCTACACCATACATAATATTTCTCCTAGAGTTAGCCTAGAATTTTTTCCATTTTTTATACTTTCTATCCAGATCCTCAATATGGTTTAGATGTGAACTTAAAACTAACAAATACATTTCATGTTTTAAGATTCCAAGATGTTAATGCACCAAATTTCAATAACCCTCAGATATTGAAGGTTATTGGTTGAGATCATATTGATTGCTATCAAGATACAAATATTGTGCATTATTTTAAACTGTTAACTTATTTTTAGAAATAAAATTTTTAAAAGTATATATTTCTGTGAGGTGAAAGGTGTTACTCTGAGAATGTAGAGAATGTCAGGATGAATGTGAATGGATCTGCTTTCAAGGTAGTAAAAACACCCAGTTTACAACAACCAGTTTAACTGGTTGACCTGAACAGATTATTATAGTACAGACCACTTTACTGGAAAAATTTTTTTTAAAACTCTCCCATGATGTTGTCCATTCTATATGTACTTTGTTACCAGTCTCTAAATTTGTGTGCTATGCCATGAAATTCTGGGCTTGGTTTAATGAATTAAATTATTCAGCAAATTATATGAGTACCTACTAATGCCAAGCATTGTACAAGGCCCTGGGGATAGAGGGAAAGCCATCTCCCTGAGGTGTGTATAGTCTAGTAGACAAGGCCATGTGGAATGGGCCATTGAGACTTGTGCACAGTGTCCTGGGACATTTTCATGTTCCTCTTTCCTTAGTTTCCAAAGTTCAAACCTTCTGTTTGAACAACCCATCTTCTATCACAGGTACAATAGTATTCCAAACACTAACTCTTGAAAAAATCATGCAATCAGGTGGATTTTTAAATCTGGCTCCACCATAGACAAGCTGTGTGTCCTTGACAGACTGTTTTAATATCTCTGAGTCTCAATTTCTCCTCCATAACATGGATATGTTAATAATACTTTACCTAACAAAGCACTTGATACAATGAATGTGTTTACTCTCCCCATGCAGCCATAATTTAAATGATATACAGTACCTAGCAAAGCACCTGACATAAAATACTTACAAAGTACCCAACATAATAAATGTGTTTACTGTCTCCCACACAGCTATAATTTAAATTACCTTATTGGTCATATGTCATCTCTGGCCTTGTTAATAAGCATAGCTTATAATGATGACAACTGATACTTATTCAGTGTTTAGATACTTATTCAGTGTTAAGCCAAGTATCCTGTGTATTGTCTCATTTTATCCTCACACCCACTCACTGAGCAGATACAGCCCAGCCACCTGATCTGACCTTAGGACTACCATGGAGACCACCACACTGTTTTCCTATACATTCCTGTTCCTGTTTACCAAGCAGCTTGGCCTGTCCATCCCTTCCTGGCTCGGGAAGCCTGTCACACATCTGCAGTCTGACAGGTTCTCACTGCCTGCTCTGACTGGACCTCTCTACCCATCCCTGCCTGTGCAAGGCCTTTTGCTCCACTGGTGGTAAGTGGAAAGGAAGAGTTGCTGACACAAGACCACAAAGAGGAGTATATTGCTGGGAACAATGGGCTCCCTTCACCAGCCTTGTCTTATTTCCATTTCAAAATATCTCCCAGCCAAATGCTTCTCAACGGTTGCAACCAGCCTTATAATCAAATTCTGCCCAAGTGCTGCCAGCTGGGATGGGCACCAACAAAACCTTTAACTCTTTCCTGTCTGCTATTTGAAATTTGTACTTACTGTTGAAGAAAGAAGAAAATTTGCCATGTAACAATTCAACCAGCAAAGTAAGGTGTGATAGTTAATCTAAGTTGTCAACTTGACCTGATCATGACACACCCAAGATTATGTGATTTTGGGTGTGTAACAGCAGATTAAAGAGAAAGCCCTGCCCTGAATGTAGGCAGCAGAATTCTGATAGGTGCGGACTTAGATAAAAAGGGAGAAGCCACTCGTTCCGAGGAAAGCAGATCTGCTCTCTCCTGAGATCGTCAGCCGCCGGCTCCGCTTTTCTCCGAAGAAGCTTTCTGATCTTCACGTCTTGGACTGGGACTGAATTAGTGGTTGCTCCAATCCTAAGACTCCAGCTCTTAGACCGTTCGACCAGCTACTGGTTCCTCTGACCCTCCACGTGCAGTCAGAACCTGGG
>PVJS01063687.1:0-10427 GCA_004027185.1 Glis glis | reverse complement strand
AGAGAGCGCTGAGGCTGGCCGCGAACCCGGATCCTCCGGTCTCTGCCTCCCAGATACTGGGATTACAAGCGTTCGCCACCACACCCAGCGTTATTTATTGGTATTTTCAATTAAAATGTAAGGTTCCAAAACAATGCAGTGAAATAAAAAAATAAGTAAATTGGATTTCATTAAAATTTAAAACTTTCAGCCGGGTGTGGTGGTGCATGCTTGTAATCCCAGTACTTGGGAGGCTGAGACAGGAGGATTACAGGTTCACAGCCAGCCTCAGCTACTTAGTAAGGCCCTCTGCAACTTAGTGAGACCCTGTTTCAAAATAAAGAATAAAAATAGGTCTAGGGGTGTAGCTTGGAGGTAGAATGCCCTTGGGTTCAATCCCCAGTATCGCAAAAAAAAAAAAAAAATTAAAACTTTCATGCATGAAAGGGTACTATCAACAGAGTGAAAGAATAAGCCACAGAATGGGAGGAAATATTTTTAAATCATGTATCTGACGAGGATCTTGTATGCAGAATATATAAAGAACTTTTACAATTCAACAACAAAAAGACAACCCAAGTAAAAAAATGATCAAAGGAGTTGAGTAGACATTTTTTCCTCCAGAGAATATATCCAAATGGCTAGCAAGCACATATAAGATTCTTAGCCACAATGTCACAACGATACCACTTCACACCCACTAGGATCACAATTAAAAAAAAAAACAAAAAAGGCCAGGCATAGTGGCGCACGCTTGTAATCCCAGTACTTTGGGAGGCGGAGACTGGAGGATCCGGGTTCACGGCCAGCCTCAGCTCTCTCTCTCTCTCTCTCTCTCTCTCTCTCTCTCTCTACTTAGTGAGGCCCTCCGCAACTTCGTGAGACCCGGTTTCAAAATAAAGTATAAAAAATAGGGCCGGGGTGTAGCGCGGAGATAGAACGCCCCTGGGTTCAATCCCCGGTACCGCAAAAACAAAACAAAACAAAACAAAACAAAACAAAACAAAACAAAACAAAAAACAAAACGAAACGAAACAAAACAAAACAAAACACAAAAAACCAAAAACACAGAAAAAAAAGTGCTGGTGAGGATGCAGAGTATCGGAGTCTCTCATACATTGCTGGTGGGAATGCAAATGATGCAGCTACTATGGAAAACAATTTGGTGGTTCCTCAATAAGCTAGATAAAGAATTAGCAGATAAACTGGGCGTGGTGGTGCACGTTTGTAATCCCAGAACTTGGGAGGCTGAGACAGGAGGATCTGGGTTCGCAGCCAGCCTCAGCTGCTTAGTGAGGCCCTCCGCAACTTTGTGAGACCCTGTTTCAAAATAAAGAATAAAAAAATAGGGCTGGGGGTGTAGCTTGGAGGTAGAATGCCCCTGGGTTCAATCCCTGGTTCTGCCAAAAAAAAAAAAAAAAAGAATTAGCACATGACAGCAATTCCACTTCTAGAAAATGTATTTTTTCCATGACTGATATTTATAAATGTAGACTTTTAAACTGGTTTAGATGGTGCTAAACAACTAAGGGCCAAGTCTATTCAATACCCAAACATATTGCAGTGAATTCTTACAAATTTCTGTTGCCTTGGCATTCATTTTAAATGTAAGACTTTCTCATAGCAGAAGCGGGGCTCAATCACCCTTGGCCCAGTTTCCAGTTCTCTGCCCTCTCCCAGTTCCTCAATGTGATGGATCTAGATATCTACTCTATGTAGACATCTTCTGGGACTACCTTCCTATGGGACAGCTAGATGCAACCTACTTGCCCCACTGACCCCTATACTTCAGGGGACCTGTGTTGATATGTCACAGTGACCATGTCTCCGTTGAAGTGTGACTCCATGGAACTCATGTCTGTTTGCTTTAGTCTACCAATTAGACCTCTCCAGGGAAAAGTGTAATAATACCCTAGATCCCAGTAAAGGCTGTGATCCTCAGGTCTCCTTTCCCCACCACTGGTGGAGCAGACATGTTCTTGATGTCTCCTCCCGCCCATATTGGCCCTGGGAGGTGTGCCACTCTCTTCTGTCTGGGATCTGTAAGTAATAAAAAACTGTTTCTCTTAGTTCATGGGTTTTGGTGTGTGGTCTTCTCTGTACCTTACCTGACCAACACACCTGAACCTAGCTCTCCTCTCAGGGGTCTCCTTGGAAGTGGCCATCTTGGTCAGACAGTAGCCACAAGGGTGTCTGTCAGCAGAAACAAGTTCCCTGTGAAAGGCAACCTGGTCACTGGTTGGACAATTAGGCATTAGGCTATCCACCAGGATAGAGAAGTATCCTGTGAAAGCTGCACTGTGAGCATCCACAACCACCTCACCTGGAGCCCCATCAGAGCAAGGCTAGAATTTATAGCCACTCTCCGGAGAGCGACCTCACAACCAAATTAAAGGAAAATATAACACATATCATCCATTTCTACAAGGAGAAGATATGTTTAATAATCAACCATGAATACCGGTGATGATAAAAATACCTAATTTTTGAAAAGTGCTTTCATGTCATGGCCCTTGATAAACACTGAGGCTGGTAATTACCAACGTCTTCTGGGCTAGTGATCTTTACACCAAAGTTTCTGCTTAGAGACCACTAATTGAGCAAGACTTCAGAGTGGCTCCATTATTTAAGGGGCAGCCATCTCCTATGGGAACTGTCCAGGATCAACTTGCTTCAATACATTTGCCATTTCAATACTTAAGGGGTTCTCTTCCATCAGGGAGAAATTGGGATGAAGGAGGGCACAGGAAAGAAATTTTAAGTTGACCATCATAGTTTCTTCTTGGTAGTTATGACTGATGATTTGATAGGAAAATGAAACTATCGAGGCTTGGAAATTTGTTATATACAAAATAATACTCAGACATAACATTTTACAATTGATCAATATAAATTATACACTCATGATGTTCAGTGGAAGGCATTCTCATTTTTAGTAAATATTGGATTAATACATATTTTGAACACATCATGTATCAATTCAGAGGAAGATAAAAGTCTCCCTTGCTTTAAAGTATTCTGTAAAGCAAGCAGTAAAACATATCTTTGCTTTTTTTTTTTTAGCATCTTGGCTTTTGTATTTTTCTTACTTGAAAATTAATACATGTAAATTATTCAGGATTCAGAAAAATAATGATCAAATATCTTTAGATTATGTATGTTCTTCTCTCTAAAAAATTTGTGGATTTGATGTGTTGTTTTCCTCTCCTTCCCTGGCCATGGATTGATATTTATCATCTCTCTTGTTGGGAATTTTACCAAAGGAAATCCCAACCCCAGAGCACTCAGAAGACCCAACAAGAACAGTGGGAGAGGTCGCTTCTTGATTACTCACCGAGGAAGAGAAAAACTTCACTTTCACATCATCATACAAAGCTGGACAGTTGAATAAACGAATTATTACTCTGTCTGTTTCAATGTCATGAAGTACCTGTAAATAAACACATGGAATTTAGAACAGTTGATGATAAGTAGAATAATAAAGTGCATTATCACTTATCTGGGCTTCTTAAATTTATCAAGTATCCTTGGTCTCATAGCCCAGTCATTTCAGGTATAAATAAATGTTAATCATTATTTCCATGAAGTTGAAATACCGTTGTTTAAGTTAACCCTACATGTTTGAGGTTTATGGAGGAGAACTGTTGAAAAGCAATCTATTCAATTTTCTACTGGAGTTTAACCAAGTAAACATTACTGTTTAATGGGTGTCATCTGATTTTCATATGTTGGGGCCTCTTTTAAGAATGCACTATGATGACCTCCATTGAGATGGGCAAGTCTGTGGCTAAGTCAGTCATGTCCTATGCAGGGTGGGATGTGGAAGGAAATATATAAAGAGCTGTGTGCATGTATGTTTTTAACACATCGAATCTCACTGTAATGTATAATTGCAACGCACCAATAAAATAATTTTTAAAAAAGAATGCACTATGAAGCTCAATTTTAGAGCTGGCATTGCCATTCAAAAGCAATGCACAACTGATCATGTTTTCTCAAAAATCTTGTGTTGTTGATGTGATCATTGGCCTTATCCTTTGCAGGCTGAAGGATGGAGTGGACGAAGATGAGTTAAGTTTTTGGGATGAACAATGTTAAAACTATACTATTTCTTTCTTTCTTTTTTTTTTTTTTTGCGGTACCAGGGATTGAACCCAGGGGCGTTCTACCTCTGCACTACACCCCCGGCCCTATTTTTTTTTTTATACTTTATTTTGAAACTGGGTCTCACGAAGTTGCGGAGGGCCTCACTAGGTAGAGAGACAGAGAGAGAGAGAGAGAGAGAGAGAGAGAGAGAGCTGAGGCTGGCTGCGAACCCGGATCCTCCGGTCTCTGCCTCCCAAAGTACTGGGATTACAAGCATGCACCACTATGCCTGGCCTAAAACTATACTATTTCTTAGCGATTGATTTACCATCATACAATAATGGCAGCCACAATGAGAAAGGTCGACACTAGGACCTGTAAGAAATACAAAAGGTGCAGAGTCGCTTTAGGCAATTGTACACATACGGAGGAGTAGTAGAATGATATATAATTAAATGTCAGGCTGTATAATGAAGACTGTGTGCTATTATGCACTGGGGAGCTAGGGATATTAACAGGAAGTGTCCAATGAGAAAACTTAATTGAAGAAGTAGAACTTGAATTGGGCATGGAAAGACTGGGATCAATAAAGAATAGTCTGCCGGGCGTGGTGGCGCACACTTGTAATCCCAGTACTTTGGGAGGCGGAGACCAGAGGATCCGGGTTCGCAGCCAGCCTCAGCTCTCCCTCTCTCTCTCTCTCTCTCTCTCTCTCTCCCTGTCTCTCTCTCTCTCTCTCTACCTAGTGAGGCCCTCCACAACTTCGTGAGACCTGGTTTCAAAATAAAGTATAAAAAAATAGGGCCGGGGGTGTAGCGCGGAGGTAGAACGCCCCTGGGTTCAATCCCCGGTACCGCAAAAATAAATAAATAATAAAAAAAGAATAGTCTGGACATGGGGGAAAGGCCAGCAAAAATATCAAATAGAAATTGGAGTTATGTTCCAAGAGCCAGAGGGGATGACAAATGCTGGAGAGGATATGGAGTAAAAGGAACCCTTATACACTGATGACAGGTACAGCCACAATGGAGTATGGTGGTTCCTCAAGAAACTAAAAGTAGACCTACCATATGACCCAACTATCTTATTCCTGGGTATACATCTGAAATAAATGAAGTCAGCATATAAAAGGGAAGCCTGCGCACCCATGTTCATTGCATCACTATTCACAACAGCCAATCTATGGAATCAGCCCAGTGTCTGTCAACAGATGAATGGATAAAGAAAATGTCACACACACACACACACACATACACACACACACACACACACACACACACACACACACACTAATATTATTCAACCATAAAGGAGAATGAAATCTTATCATCTGCAGGAAAATGGATAGAACTGGAGGACATCATTTAAGTGAAATAACTCAGATACAGAAAGACAAATATCACATGTTTTCTCTCATATGTGAAAACTTAAAAAAAAAGATGATCCAAAAATAGGAGAGTGACTATTAGGGCTGGGGAAGGGGACTGGGGAAGATGGGAGAGAGGGAAGAAGAAGAGAGGAGGGACATGATCAAAGAACAAAACATGTGTGTACAGAAATGTCACAATAAGCCCATTAATTTATACAACTAATATTTATTAATATTATACAAAAGAATAAAATATTTGTGAGGATAAGAACGGAAAGCTAAGGATCAGTCCTGGGTGAATGCCCTCAGCCAGAAGAGGACCCCCTTAAAAAAGTGGGGGTGGAATATTGGAGGAATCATGTTAGTGATAAGAGAACTTAAAAGAAGACTCTGGAAAGGAATTCTAAAAGCTTATGTTATATCCATGAAGGAAACTTTCTCATTGTTTTAGAGAAGGTCTATAATCTAAGCATTCCTGTAACATTTTCGCTGAGCACTGCCTCCCAGGCCCGGTGGCTTTGGGTAGGAGCTTTCTTCCCAGTCCATACTCACTTGCACAGCTTCTCAGGGGCCAGCCCATGGAACGTCTGGGTTAGAATCACTGGGGACACTGCTAAGTGGACAGATTTCTGGGCCCCATTCCAGATTTCCTGAACCATACTTTGGGGGTAAAACCTAAGAATGTGCATCTTTACAAGCTCCTAGGTGATTTCCAGACACACTAAAATTTGAGAATCAGTGCTATATAACAGAAAAAAGACCGAGACGATAACATGGCAAAAACTGACCAGAGAGATGAATTTAAAACCTTGATGGATTCCTGAGAACATGCTTGGCCTTGTGGTCAAGCAAAAGGCAAAGCGACGCTCTGAACTGAGTGTCTTCTGGAAAATGCCCTTAAAAAACTATTTTAAAAAACGAGCTGCATTTAGCTCTGGTTTGATTCCAAACCAAGCAACATCAAGTTGAATAGTAAGCAGAAAGCAGCACGGTGTCTGGTGAGTGGTGGCTTGGGAAGGTCGGCATGCTGATGTTAGCCTGTAAAATCAACGCCAGAATTTTCAGTACATATGCTTTCTCTTACCTTACTGTTTTTGGAAGAAGAACAAAAGAAAGTCTTCTGATGCATTATTATATGTATTTTTAGATCACTTCCATCGCCTTTTCCAACACCTGAATTAAATCAAAAGGAAATGCTCATTAGAGCAAAGAGCAAACTGTCTTGCCAAGTAACATAATTAAAAATAGAAAGCTATGATCGCAGCTATCATTGTGGTGAGATTTACTCATCTGGTCTTGCCTGGATTTTGCCTTTGAAAGACAACTATTCAAGCCCAATTCTGTCTCCTAAAAGCAGAATTAATATTGGAGAGAAAGATGGGGGAAAAATACATGTAGTTCAGCTTCTAAGAGTTTAGAGTCCCATTGTTTCACCTTTCTAGAAAAAAAAATCAGCGAAGGTGTATTGCAGCCCTTCTTGCTAATATGTTGCCTTCTTCAGACTGTGTGTGTGTGTGTGTGTGTGTGTGTGTGTGTGTGTGTGTGTGCGTGTTCTACCTCTGAGCTACACCTCCAGCCCTATTTTTTTTTTTGTGCTACCGGGGATTGAACGCAGGGGCGTTCTACCTCCGCGCTACACCCCTGGCCCTATTTTTTATACTTTATTTTGAAACCGGATCTCACGAAGTTGCGGAGGGCCTCACTAAGGAGAGAGAGAGAGAGAGAGAGGGAGAGAGAGAGAGAAAGAGCTGAGGCTGGGCGCGAACCCGGATCCTCCGGTCTTCGCCTCCCAAAGTACTGGGATTACAAGTGTGTGCCACCACGCCCGGCCCTCCTCCAGCCCTATTTTATTTTTTATTTTTGAAAGAGGGTCTCACTAAGTTGCAGAGGGCCTCATACGTTGCTGAGGCTGGAAGCGAATCTGTGATCCTCCTGTCTTCCTGTCTCCGCATTCCAAATGCTGGGATTTACAAGCATGTGCCACCACTCCTGGTGCTTCTTCAGATTTCTAATCATAATGTTTTTGTGGGGGGGTACAGGGAATTGAACCCAGGGGCATTCTAACTCTGAGCTACACCCCCCCCCCCGCCCTATTTTTTATTTTGCAACAGGGTCTTACTAAGTTGCTGAAGCTGGCCACAAACTTGTGATCCTCCCGTCTCAGCCTCCAAGCACAGGGATTACAGGTATGTGCCACCAAGCCTGCCTAACCATGTTTTTAAACAGTATATAGTCTATTTTTATCTTACCCTATTTTAAGTTTAGTTCCTAAAGCAATCTCTATGAAAATATGAGACAGCTATATCTAAACCTTCCTGTGGTATTTAGTATACATTTAAAGATGAATGGTCTCATGCTCCCTTTTCCAGTTCAAATGACCCCACTCACGTGAAAATTTCCTTGAAGACTTGGTTTCTGAAGCCTCCAATTAATATTTTTCTTTTCTTTCAACCTGCACATTTCACATTAACAAATATTCTTTTCTTGTGTGTGTGGTACTGGGGATTGAACCCAGGGGCACTCTACCTCCGAGCTACACACCCAAACCCTCTTTTATTTTTATTTTGAAACAGAGTCTTTCTAGGTTGATGAGTCTCACTACTTGCTGAGGCTGTCCTCGAACCTGCAATCCTCCTGTCTCAGCCTTCCAAGTACTTGGATTATAGGCATGTGCCACCGCACCCAGTCAAATATTCTAATAAAGTCATATGTTAATCATTCTTGATTGCTTATTTCACATTCTGTTTGAATTTCATTTTGTTTCATTAACACCATGTTATTAATTTGTCATTAGAAATCATGGTTTCTTGCCTCAGTTCCCACTGTATCATTCTAGTTGAAGAACTTCTTTCTACTGATATCTGTAAGAAGTCAGTAAAATGCACAACTAAACTAAGCCAAATACTTATCACAGAACAAGGAAAGAGCACTTATTTAAACCCTTAAATTCCCACACATTAAAACAATTAAAAATCATGTAAATGTATTTACATGATTTAAAAGTAAAAAAGTAGCTGGCGTGGTGAGGAATGCTAGTGATCCCAGTATTGGGAGGCTGAGACAGGAGGATCCGGATTCACGGCCAGCCTCAGCTACTTAGTGAGGCTCCCCTGCAACTTAGTGACCTGTTTCAAAATAAAGAATAAAAAATAGGGCTGGGGGTATAGCTTGGAGGTAGAATGCCCCTGGGTTCAATCCCCAGTACTGCAAAATAAATAAATAAATAAATAAATAAATAAATAAATAAATAATGTAAAAAATCCCATGAAGTTATAAGTTTCCATCTCACCCTTCTCCACCTATTTAGTTCCTTAGCCCCAAATATATAACCACTCCTATTAGTTTCTTATTTTTTGCAAATATACTCAAATATAAATGTTTCCCAATATTCTATATATTTCCTCTTCATGAGGAAACTGGTCTTTAAAATCCTCCATTTCATGTTAACCCAAGACTAGGAAATCAATATATTCAAAATATTATATGAATACATATCATTCTCCCTTTTATTTTACAGCACTTCCTTGTACCTTGCTTTTTTCCCTTCTTTTTCCTTTTCCTTTCCCTCCCATTTCCCTCCCTTCCTCCCTCCCTCCCTCCCTTCCTTCCTTCCTTCCTTCCTTTTCCGTACTAGGAATGAACCAGGGGTACTTTACCACTGAGCTACATCCCCAGCCCTTTTTATATTCTATTTTGAAACAGGGTCTAAGTTGCTCAGGCTGGCCTCAAACTTGTGATCCTCCTGCCTCAGCCTATTTTACTGGGATTACACTAGGTCTTATTTTGTGTGACTGCTCAGAAAGCTAGACATGCTAGGCTGTCTGGGTGGGTCCTAGCACCCTGGCCCTCGGCACTTCTCCATCTAGTTGCCACAGTAGTTTTGCTTTAAAGGGTCAGAAGGGTGGCCCCCTTACATCTCTGGCGGTGGAGTGGTGAGCCCACCCCTCTAGCTGAGACATTCCTGCTTTACATTCCTGCCTTACAGCCTCTCCTAAGAGTGATGGAGAAATAGTTGTGGGGCTGGAGACAGGTTCCTCTCTCTGCTTCTTTTTCTTTCTCACATCCCAGAGATGGACAGTCTGACCAATTTTCCTGCCATCCCTGGGTAATAATGGTGGTTCTCAGCCAGTTTCTTTCTCTTTGAATTCTGGAAGCACACAGTTAGCTCTTTGGAAGTTGGTAAGGATTTTTACTACTGGTAATACTTGGTCGCAGCTAGGGGGCTGGAAGATGCTCCCATCTTGTCCTGCTTTCTCCCATTCCTTGCCATTTCCATGTAGATTCAAGTGGGGGTCCAAGTGCTTCTCTTTAGGAAGCTTTTCTTGACACCCCAACTATGTGTGCTCCAATACCGTGGCTGGCTCTTTTTCTATGTACTTACTTCCCTCCTCTGTTAACCACTCAGAGACTCCGTAAGGGCAGGGGACACTAGCATAGGGACTGGCCCAGAACAGGTACTCAGTAGTTATGTGGCAACAAATGAAGTGAAGCGTTTGCTGATCAGGTATTTAAGACATCTTGTTGGAGATGCTGGGGGTGAAAGGGTTCCAGGAGGAGGAGAGATGGAGAAGGGGAGAGACAGACGATGAGAAAAAAAGAGTCTTCGAAAGGAGTAGGCGAGAAAATGATACAGGGACACCTCTGCCAAGATGAACCCTGAAATAGAGGTGGGAATGGGAAAGAAGCAGTCTCAAGTGATAGTGAGACCTTCTCCCTTCCACCAGAGGCTCTACCCTGAAAAGCCTACCCTGCACCAAGGCCAAGGGAGCAATGAGAATAGGAGAGAAGGGAAGGAGATGGCGCCCCATTAAACTGGGGATGGGAAAGGGACGTCCCAGAGTTGTTAATATGGCCACTCAGTGTCCAGAGGGAGGAGTTCATGTGTGAGGAAATGCAAAAAGACAGCTATGGGCCGGGCGTGGTGGCACACGCTTGTAATCCCAGTACTTTGGGAGGCTGAGACCGGAGGATCCGGGTTCGCGGCCAGCCTCAG
>PVJS01063686.1:0-10420 GCA_004027185.1 Glis glis | reverse complement strand
AATAGGGCTGGGGGTGTAGCCCAGAGGTAGAATGGCCCTGGGTTCAATCCTCAGTACCACAAAAAATAAATAAATAAATAAAAATAACAAGCCGGGCGTGGTGGCGCATGCTTGTAATCCCAGTACTTTGGGAGGCGGAGACCGGAGGATCCAGGTTCGCGGCCAGCCTCAGCTCTCTTGCTCTCTCTCTCCCTCTCTCTCTCTCTCCTTAGTGAGGCCCTCCGCAACTTCATGAGACCCGGTTTCAAAATAAAGTATAAAAAATAGGGCCGGGGGCGTAGCACAGAGGTAGAACGCCCCTGCGTTCAATCCCCGGTACCGCAAAAAAAAAAAAAAAAAAAACTACGTCAAGCAAATAGTACACCATGACCAAGTAGGTTTCATTCCAAGGATGCCAGGCTCGTTCAACATACACAAATTAATAAACGTAACCCACCACATTAAGAGAGCTAAGGACAAAACTCACACGATTATCTCAATAGATGCATAAAAAGCATTTGACAAAATCCAACACTCTTTCATGATAAAAACTGCTGAAAAATTAGGGATAGAAGGCTCCTACCTCAATATCATAAAGACTATATACAAACTCAAAGCCAGCATCATAATGTATGGGGAAAAACTGAGAATTTCCCTTAAGATCAGGAACAAGACAAGGATGCCCACTGCCACCACTCCTATTTAACACAGTTCTTGAAACTCTAGCCTCAGCAATCAGACAGAAGGGAATCATAGGAATACAAATAGAGAAAGAAGATCTGAAATTATCTTTGTTCACTGATGACATGATCCTTTCCTTAGGAGATCCAAAAAACTCAACCAGAAGACTTCTAGGGATGATGAATAGCTCCAGCAGAGAAGCTGGATACAAAACCTACTTGTGAAAATCACTAGAATTCCTATACACCAACCATAAATCCACTGAAGAAGAAATCCAGAAAACAATTCCATTTATAATAACCTCAAAAAAGAATAAAATACTTAGGAATAAATCTAACTTAGGAGGTAAAAGACCTCTACAATGAAAATTATAAATAACTAAAGAAAGAAATTCAAGAATAATTTAGAAAATGGAAAAGACCTCCCATGCTCTTGGATAGGCAGAAATCAGTCATAAAATTTATATGGGAAAATAAAAGACCCAGAATATCCAAAGCAATTCTCAGCAATAAAAACCATGCCAGAGGCATTACAACACCTGATTTCAAATTATCCTACAAAACAATAGTAGTAAAAAAAAAAAAAGCATAGTACAGCTGGGCATGGTGGCCCACGCCTATAATCCCAGTACTTGGGAGGCTGAGACAGGAGGATCACAGCTGTATTCGAGGACGGCCTCAGCAACTAACTCAGTGAGGCTGTCACCAACTTAGTGAGACCCTGTTTCAACATAGGGCTGGAGGTATGGCCCGAAGGTAGAATGCCCCTGGGTTCCACCCCCAGTACTACAAAAAACAAAAAAGAAAAAGCACACACCTGTAATCCCAGTACTTGGGAGGCTAAAACCAGAGGATGTGGGTTCGCGGCCAGCCTCAGCTACTTAGTGAGGCCCTCTGCAACTTAGTGAGACCCTGTTTCAAAATAAAGAACAAAAAATAGGACTAGGGGTGTAGGTTGGAGGTAGAATGCCCCTGGGTTCAATGCCCACTACTGCAAAAAAATAAAAAAGAAATATAACCAGTTGATTTTTGATAAAGGTTCCAAAAGCATACGGTGTATAAAAGAGAGCATTTCAACAAATGGTGTTGGGAAAACTGGTTATCCATAGTAGAAAAATGGAATTAAACCCCAAATTCTCAACCTGCACAAGAAATCAACTAAGGATGGATCAAAAGGAGCTGGGTGTGGTGGTGCATGCCTCTAATTTCAGTACTTGGGAGGCTGAGGCAGTAGTATCCCAGGTTCGCAGCCAGCTTTGGCAACTTAGTGAGGCCCTCTGCAACTCAGAGAGACCCTGTTTCAAAACAAAAAATAATATTGGGCTGGGGGTGTAGCTCAGAGGTAGAATGTCCCTGGGTTCAATCCCCAGTACCAAAAAAAAAAAAAAAGAAAGAAAGAAATTAGGCCACAAACTTTGAACCTACTAGTAGAAGGCATAGGACCAACACTCCAACATATAGTTACAGAAATATTCTCAGTAAGACCCTGAACGCTCAGGAAGTCTACAGAGAGAGCCTACAGAATAGGAGATCTTTGCTACCTACCCCTCTGATAAAGGACTAATATCTAGAATATACAAACAGCTTAAAGAAACTTAATACTGAAAAAAACAAATAACCCAATCAAAAAATAGGCAACTAAACTGAATAGACACTTCAAAAGAGTTAATACAAATGGCCAATAAATACATGAAAAATGTTCAGCACCATTAACAATCCAGGAAATGCAAATCAAAACCACACTGAGATTCCATCTAATTCCAGTTAGAATGGAAATCATCAAAAAACAGTAAGAAATGCTGATAAGGATTCAGGGCGGGGAGACTAATGCCCTGTTGGTGGGACTGCAAACTTGTATAAATCAGTGTGGAGGGTTGTCAGAAGACAGGGAATGGAACCACCATATGACCCAACGATACTGCTCCTGGGATCTTTCCAAAGGAATTGAAATCAGATAATAGTGATACTTGCATATCCATGTCCATAACAGTACAATTTACAATAATCAAATTATGGAACTAGCCTAGGTGACCATCAACAGATGAATGGAACACAAAACTGTATTATATAAACACAATGGAATTTCATTCAGCCATAAAGAACAAAATCATGTCATTTTCAGGAAAATGGACGGAACTTGAGAATATTAAACTAAGCAAGATTAGCCAGTCTTAAACAAATAGATGGAGCCAGGCGTCGTGGCGCACACTTATAATCCCAGTACTTGGGAGGCTGAGACAGGAGGATCATAGGTTTGAGTACAGCCTCAGATACTTAGGCCCACTGCAACTTAGTGACACCCTGATTCAAAATAAAGAATAAAAAAATAGGGCTGGGGGTGTACCCCAGAGGTAGAATGCGCCTGGGTTCAATCCCTAGTACCGCAGAAAAAAAAAAAATTAAAAAAAAAAAAGAATAGTTGGGCCGGGCGTGGTGGTACACTCCTGTAATCCCAGTACTTAGGAAGCTGAGACAGGAGGATCTCAAGTTCAAAGCCAGCCTCAGCAACTTAGCAAAACCCTCTATTCAAATAAAAAATAGGACTGGGGGTGGAACTCAGAAGTAGAATACATCTGGATTCAAACCACAGCACCACACACACACACACAAAAAAAAAAAAACCCCACAAATACATGTATGCTTTTTCTTTTATATACGGAAGCTACAGAGAAATTTGGAAATAAAGGTAACATCAGGTAGAAGATCAGAGATGCCAGTGGAGTGATGGAAGATGGGGCTTAGGGAAGGAAGGAGGGGGAAAGAAGAAATACAGTATAATAGTTGAAATAATGCTGCATATATATACAAAATTACCAATTCCAATCTCAAAGACATGTACAGGGAGGGAGATGGGACATGGAGGGAAGTGCTTCAAGAATTGTGTGCATGTATGTTTCTATGAATCTAAACTCCAATATGAGCTGAGTGTGGTGGCACATGCCTGCAATCCCATTACTAAGGTTGAAATACAAGGATCACGGGTTCAAGACCAGCCTTAGCAATTTAGTGAGAGTTCTAGCAAACTAGCGAGACCCTGTTTCAAAACATAAAAGTAAAATAGGGCTGGGGGGGAGGGAGGGGTAGCTCGGGGGTGGAACATCTCTGGGTTCAATCCCTAGTACCAAAAAAAAAAACCCTCCAATATGATGTTTAATTATAATGCACCACCAGTACTTGGGAGGCTGAGACAGGAGGATCGCAGGTTCATGGCCAGCCTCAGCAATTTAGGCCCTCTGCAACTTAGTGAGACACTGTTTCAAAATAAAATAATAGGGCTGGGGGTATAGCTCAGAGGTAGAATACCCCTGGTTCCATCCCCAGTACCCAAAAAAGAAAAAAAATATTGATAACACAACAAATAAAAGCATTAAAAAAGTACAAAAGCAGTATTAGAAAGCAATTATTTTTGCAAGAATTATGCTATTAAACTCTTTTGAGTATATGAAACTTACTTTGTGATTTTGCATATTTTGTCTTGTGACTATTCATGCAAGCAGTTGAACAATATGGCTCCATATATCCATTAGGACCTATACACTGAGTCATATCAAAAAATCGGCACTGTGTTCGGCAACCTGTACAAGTTGTCAGTTTTCCGTATTTCTAAAATTTGAAACATAAAAAAACAATTTTTAAAAAGCCGCAATTTAACTAGGAAAATGTCATATTTTTTATTATACCTTTTGTCTCTGTGAAACAATTCTGTAATCTGTAATTCATTTTAGAGAGTCAGAAGTCTTCATCTGGATGCAAACTAGTAGTTTCAACAAATACTAAATTAGGTTCAAACAAACCTATGGTCGGTTGATCATCAGCTAATTTCTCCTTCAAAAATAGAGCATTTAACAGCATCCATAAAGATGGGTAGGTAAAATTGAAAATCTAGGACAGGCACAATTTTGTTTTCTTTTGTTTACAATGAAGACCTTCTTTCTCATTTGACAGAAGAAGTTAAATAGAGCGCAAAATGTAAGGCTTAATAAAAAGTACTTTGAAGAAGGAATTTAAGACTAACAATTCTTTTCCCATGAGCTGCTATAGTTCCAATTATTTTTGTAACTTCTCTTAAAAATGATTAACTATGTATCTATTACATTTTGAAATCTCACACAATCACAATAAAATACAAAAATTAATTTTTTTTATTTATTGATTTTTTTGCGGTACTGGAGATTGAACCCAGGGGCATTCTACCTCCGAGCTACACCCCCAGCCTTATTTTTTATTCTTTACAAGCATGTCCCACCACGCCTGGCTCAAAAATTTAAAAATTAAAAAAATTTAAGAGCTGGGCATGGTAGTGCAAGCCTGTAATCCCAGTACTTGGGAGGCTGAGACAGGAGGATTGCAGGTTTGAGGAAAGCCTCAGCAAGTAGTCAGACTCTCATCAACCTAACGAGACCCCGTTTCCAAAAAAGAAATAAAACAATCAAAGTTGGATGTGACAGCTTGTAATCCCAGTACTTGGGAGGCTGAGACTGGAGGATCCGGGTTCGCAGCCAGCCTCAGCTACTTAAGAAGGCCCTCCACAATTTAGTGAGACCCTGTTTCAAAATAAAGGATAAAAAATAGGGCTGGGGGTGTAGCTCAGAGGTAGAATGCCCCTGGGTTCAATTCCCCGTACTGCAAAAATAAATGAATACATACATACATACATACATACATACATAAGACATAAAAAAATCGGGCTAGGAGTGTAGCTCGAAGGTAGAATGCCTCTGGGTTCCATCACACACACACACAAAATTAACATTCAACATTCAAAATGATTTCTGATAACAATCCAGTTAGCCATGTGTGGTGGCCCGGCTCTGTAACCCCAGTACTTAGGAAGCTGAGACAGGAGGACAGCAGGTTCAAGACCAGCCTCAGCAACTTAGCAAGTCTCTCAGCAACCTAGGGAGACCCTGTTTCAAAACAAAAAATTCTACCCGGAGGTAGAATGCCTAGGGGTTCAATCCCCAGTACAACAGCAGCAGCAACAACAAGAGATAATAATTAAGTTAATCCTCCTGCCATGGGTGAATATTTGTGAATAGTGAGGTAGTTACCTTTGAAATGAGATGAAGACTATGAAGGTAAGACCAAAAGGATATATAAAAATTACTAGGGCAGAAGAAGTATTGTAAACAGACTACCTCTGAAATTAAGGACAGTTTCCTCATACTGAGAATTCAAGCTACAAATTAACTTCTGAACATCTATTTCTGCATGTCCTTAAACTGAAGGTAAAGGCTGAAGGGCTGCCCTGGATACAGGAGGCTGAGATCTGCAGGGTCTCTGGCTATCTAAATAGGACCCTGTCTCTCTCTCTCTCTACCTAGTGAGGCCCTCCACAACTTCGTGAGACCCGGTTTCAAAATAAAGTATAAAAAAAATAGGGCCGGGGGTGTGGCGCGGAGGTAGAACGCCCCTGGGTTCAATCCCAGGTACCGCAAAAAATAAATAAATAAATAAAAAATAAAAATAAAATAGGGTTAGGGGTGTAGCTCAGAGGTAGAATGCCCCGGGTTCAATCCCAGTAACACACACAAAAAAGAGAAATCAACCACAGAAGCTGGGTGAGGTGACATACACCTGTAATTCCAGTAATTGGGAGGTTGAGACAGGAGGAGCACAGGTTCAAAGCCATACTCAGCAATTTAGCGAGACCCTCTACAACCTTGTGACACCCTGTTTCCAAATAAAATCAGGCTGGAGATGTAGCTCAGATGTAGAAGGCCCCTGGGTTCAATCTTTAATGCATTTTATCCCAACATTCCAGATGTGGAACACCTATAAAAACTTAAATTGAGCAACAAATATACAACTCATGGTAACTTTGAAATAAGTATTATGTTTGAAAAGGTCTATTCTTTTCAGAAAAGGAATAAATGAATGACGAAAAAAATTGTGTTTTGTTGTTTTTTTCTGGTACTGAAGATTGAACCCAGAGGCATTCAACCTCCAAGCTACACCCCACCCCTTTATATTTTTTATTTTGAAAGTCTCGCTACATTGCTGGAGTTGGTCTCCAACCTACAATCCTGTCTTGGCCTCCCAAGTACTGAAATTACAGGCATGCACCACCACGCCCAGCTTAAAAGAAGTCTCTGGCTAAGAACTGATTGAAGCATATGTGAGAAGAAACCACCTGAGGCCAGAGTAAGAAGCAGAGAACTCCAAGTAAAGAGTAGGTGCATTCCCAAAGCACACCAGGGCTGGGAATGCTCTGCCCTATCAGTTCAAGAGAAGGAGAAGATTCAGGCAGAGTATGCAAAAGGGAAAAACAGAGCAGTAGGGATTAACTAGCCCAGACTGAACTCTGCTCTACCAAAGGCCATTTAAAAAGCTTAAAAGAATGCCTTATGGCCTGGCGCGGTTGCGCATGTTTGTAATCCCAGTACTTGGGAGGTGGAGACTGGAGGATCCGGGTTCACCTCATCTACTTAGTGAGGCCCTCCCACCCCAAAAAAAGAATGCCTTATGCTGGGCGTGGGAGCTCGCACTTGTAATCCCAATAATTGGGAGGCTGAGACAGGTTCGAGGCCAGCCTCAGGTACTTAGTGAGGCCCTTCACAAGTTAGTGAGACCCTGTTTCAAAATAAAGAATAGAAGATAGGGCTGGCGGTGTAGCTCAGAGGTAGAATGCCCCTGGGTTCAATCCCCAGTTCCACAAAAATAAAAAAAAAAGAAGGCCTCATAAGGATCCAAATAATTCCAAGTAATGTGACAGTGTGCCAGAAGAAAGTACATCATTTAAGTAAGATTACACAGCAGAGCTTTTTTCTGTCTGTGGAATTCACCAAGGAAGCATCATTAAAGTCTCTCTTCCTACTGCCGTCATGTCTAAATCAGAGCCTCCTAAAGAGTCCAAACAGTTGCGGAAGCTCTTCATCGGAGGGCTGAGCTTTGAAACAACTGACAAGAGTCCAAGAAACCATTTTGAGCAATGGGGAACACTCAGACTGTGTGGTAATGAGAGAGCTTAAAACCAAGCGCTCCAATAACTTTGGGTTTGTCACTTAGGCTACTGTGGAGGAGGTGGATGCGGCCATGAATGCAAGACCACATAAAGTGGATGGAAGAGTTGTAGAACCAAAGAGAGCAGTCTCAAGAGAGGATTCTCAAAGATCAGGGGCCCACTTAACTGTGAAAAAGATCTTCACTGGTGGCATTAAAGAAGACACTGAAGAACATCACCTTCGAGAATATTTTGAACAGTATGGGAAAACTGAAGTGATTGAAATAATGACTGACCGAGGCAGTGGAATAAAGATGGGCTTTGCTTTTGTAACTTTGGATGACCATGACTCCGTAGATAAGATTGTCATTCAGAAATATCATACTGTGCCAGGCTTGGTGACGCACGCTTGTAATCCCAGTACTTGGGAGGCTGAGGCAGGAAGAACACAGGTTCGAGACCAGCCTCAACAATTTGTGAGGCCCTCTGCAACTTAGTGAGAACCTGTTTCAAAATAAAGAATACAACGGGGCTGGGGATGTAGCTCGAAGGTAGAATGCCCCTGGGTTCAATCCCCAATACCACAAAAAAAAAAAAAGAAAGAAATATCATACTGTGAATGGCCACAACTGTGAAGTGAGGAAAGCCCTGTCAAAGCAAAAGATGGCTAGTGCTTCCTCTAGCCAAAGAGGTCCAAGTGATTCTGGAAACATTGGTGGTGGTCATGGAGGTGGTTTTGGTGGCAATGACAATTTCGGTCGTGGAAGAAACTTCAGTGGTCATGGTGGCTTTGGTGGTAGCCAAAGCTTAAAAGAATGTCTCATGCTGGGCATGATGGCTCACGCTTGTAATCCCAGTACTTGGGAGGCTGAGACAGAAGGATGGCAGGTTCGCAGCCAGCCTCAGCTACTTAGTGAGGCCCTCCGCAACTTAGTGAGACCCTGTTTCAAAATAAAGAATAAAAATAGGGCTGGGGGTGTAGCTCGGAGGTAGAATGCCCCTGGGTTCAATCCCTAGTACCACACACACAAAAAAATCCAGCAACCAACAATGTGAAATTTATAATGTCCAGAATCAAACAAAAAAGTACCAGGCATTCTATGAAACAGCAAGAAAACATGACCCATTAACAAGAAGGGGGAAAATCAGTAGAAACAAACCTAGAAATGGCAGATAGGCAAAATGTTAAAACAACTATCATATGTATGCTGATATACTTAAAAATAGAGAAATAAACAATTAAAAAGAAATATAAGACATTAAAAGACTCCAATGGAACTTTTAGAGATGAAAAAAAGAAAATGTAAGATGAAAACGACATTGCATGATGTTAACAGCTGATTAGAAAAGATCAGCAAACTTAAAGCAATAAAAACTCTACAAAATGGAGCAGAAAACGAAAAGAGGATAAAAAAAAATTAAGCCCTCTGGAATTGGGGTCTCAGAACAGGGAGGCAAGGAATGAAAAAAGATATCTAAAAAAATAATGGCTGACGGTCCTGGATTGGATCCTAGACAAGTAACCTTTTTCACATGCTATGTAAATTGACATGAATTGAAAAATTTTGAATAAGGTCTACAGATTAACTTGATAGTAGTTTACCAATGTAAATTTCCTTATTTTGATTATTGTACTATAGTTCCTAATTATATATATTAGTACATTCATATACTAATTCATCTGGATTAACAGCAATATTAACTTACAATTTTTTTAAAGAAAGGGATTATTTATACCTTTCATGTAGGCACAAAAGAACTATGTTTATATCCCACAAATAAATGCCTACTGTGTACAAGGTTCTGTGTCTTAAAATCTTATATCTGAAACTAATTTTCTATTTTTTTATGCACCACCACACCTGAGTTGTGTACTTGCTTATTTATTTATTTACTTATTTATTCATTTATTTGGTGCTACGGATTGAACTCAAGGGCATTCTACCTCTAAGCTAGACCCCCAGGCCTATTTTACTTTTATTTTGAAACAGGGTCTTGCTAGGCTGATAAGAATGAGAGTTTCAAGCCCTGCGTGGTGGCACATGCTTGTAATCCCAGTACTTTGGGAGGCGGAGACCGGAGGATCCAGTAGAACACCCCTGCGTTCGATCCCCGGTACCACAAAAAAAAAAAAAAAAAAAAAAAAAAAAAAGAATTCCTGGAACCAGTGAATCCTCCTGTTTCCGCCACCCAGGTACTGGGATTACAGATGTGTGCCACTATGCCCAGTCAACTAGAGTTTCTTAATAATAAAATTAAAACTGTTAATATACTTCAAAAGACACATGATTTTTTCAGAAACATATGAACGTTTCAGTGCTTCAAAACGTGCTTAAGATGGGCCTTGAGCCCATCTACGTTCCTGCTTACCTCAGGCTGCATTAAGAAAGAGTCCTGCATGTGATCGCGAACCTCCTTCAGGAAGCTTGGATGGCTGCCTACCTAAAAAGATTGTAAAAGACTTTATAAATACATGTTAAGAAAGGCTAGGAGATTGAAAGGAAAATGAGCAATCTGTAGAAGTCGCTTCTGTATTATCTATTGTGATGTATAAACTCATTCCAACTTTCTTTCTTTTTTTTTTTTTTGCGGTACCGGGGATAGAACCCAGGGGCGTTCTACCTCGGCGCTACACCCCCGGCCCTATTTTTATACTTTATTTTGAAACCAGGTCTCACGAAGTTGCGGAGGGCCTCACTAAGTAGAGAGAGAGAGAGAGAGAGACAGGGGGAAAGAGAGAGAGACAGCTGAGGCTGGCCGCGAACCCGGATCCTCCGGTCTCCGCCTCCCAAAGTACTGGGATTACAAGCGTGCGCCA
>PVJS01063685.1:0-10424 GCA_004027185.1 Glis glis | reverse complement strand
TTTTTTTTTTTTTTTTTGCGGTACTGGGGATTGAACGCAGAGGCGTTCTACCTCCACGCTACGCCCCTGGCCCTATTTTTTATACTTTATTTTGAAACTGGGTCTCACGAAGTTGCGGAGGGCCTCACTAAGTAGAAAGAGAGAGAGAGAGAGAGAGAGAGAGAGAGAGAGAGAGACAGGGAGAGAGAGCGAGAGAGCTGAGGCTGGCCTCGAATCCGGATCCTCAGGTCTCCACCTCCCAAGTACTGGGATTACAAGCGTGCACCACCATGCCCGGCCTAAACTCAGTGCTCTTAAAAGGAAGTTGGATTTGGGCATCTGTTGCACGATGGGTTTCTGGAACATTCTAGAGCATGGATACTTTTGAGATGCACCTGTGAGGAGCCTTGGGTTTTCACTGGACAGGCTTGGGCACCTCTCTGATGTGCACATCCCCATCCTTTTTTTTTTTTTTTTGCGGTACCGGGGATTGAACGCAGGGGCATTCTACCTCCGTGCTACACCCCCGGCCCTAGTTTTTATACTTTATTTTGAAACTGGGTCTCACGAAGTTGCGAAGGGCCTCACTAAATAGAGAGAGAGAGAGAGAGAGAGAGAGAAAACGAACTGAGGCTGGCCGTGAACCCGGATCCTCCGGTCTCCGCCTCCCAAAGTACTGGGATTACAAGTGTGTGCCACCACGCCGGGCCCATCCCCATCCTTGAATGGGAGATGTTAGTATTACTTACTTCATAGTTTCTCTGGTTCTGTCTTCCCTATCAGCCGCGCCTTCTCCCCTCCCCAGGCTCATGGCTGTCTGCTCTCCATTCATTCCCCATTTTCAGCATTTGTGTCCCTGGCAGGGCAGGGACAGTTTGGTCGCCCTGGGGGGACAGGCACAGGCTGGATGGGGATGCTCCGCCAAGGACCTGGTGTGGCCTTGGGTAAGGGGAGCCCTGGAGCCGGTGACCACTGGAAAGCAGGGCTCCTGACGCCATGCTGGCCTTGCCCCATTCCCATCCTGCGCTCGTCTCTTTCCAAGAGGGCAAATTCCGGGCACAGTGGGGCAAGAAATGCACACATCACTTGCTTTCTTTCTTTCCTTTTTTTTTTTTTTTGTGGTACTGGGGATTGAACACGGGGCATTCTACCTCTGAGCTACACCCCAGCCTGATTTTATTTTTATTTTGAGACAGGGTCTCACTAGGTTGATGAGTCTCACTACTTGCTGAGGCTGTCCTCGAACCGGCAATCCTCCTGTCTCAGCCTCCCAAGTACTGGGATTGCAGATGTGGGCCACCGCACCTGGCTACATCGCTCACTTTCTAATTCTGCGTTTTGTGTGTGTGTGGTGCTGAGGGTTAAACCCAGGGGCAATACTTCCAAGCTACACCCCCAGCCTCCTCTACTGGGATTGCAGGTGTATGTTACCCTGTTTTCTTCTCTTGGCCTCACTGCAACCAGGTGCCCTGGGCAGGCCAGAACGACCGTCCTCCCCTCCCACGTGGAGAAGCCCGGAGGCGGGAACAATGGTGTGGGGCCACTCCCCGTTCCCTAGCCCATGCTGCCCTCTAGTGCCGCCCGCGTGCACTGCGCCTGTCTCGTCCAGGGCAGCCGCCAGGAAGGGCAGTTTTGCAGATACCCTGGTGGGGGCATGTGCCCCTCTCAGGACGCCTCCAGCAGTCAGCACTTTATCAGCTCCTCTTCCTGTCTCTGAGCATCTGTTCTTACTTGTGTACGTATATGTATATGTATATGTATATGTATATGTGATGCACACACATATATAATTATTGACATTAACTTACAAATTAATAGAATTAACTGTTCATCCACCCTCTCTCCACTCTCCCCCTCCCCTTAGTGCCTTTCCCAGCCCCTAATAGTTCCTTTTCTATTTTCTTTCTTTTTTTTTCTGGTACCAGGGATTGAACCCAGGGGCGTTCTACCTTCAAGCTACACCCCCGGCCCTATTTTTTATCCTTTATTTTGAAACTGGGTCTCACGAAGTTGTGGAGCATCACTAAGTAGCTAAGGCTGGCTGTGAACCCGGATCCTCCGGTCTCAGCCTCCAAAGTACTGGAATTACAAGTGTGCACCACCACGCCCGGCCTTCCTTTTCTATTTTCGAGCCTCTTTTTTTTTTTTTTTCAGTTTCCACATATGATACTTGTCTTTCTGTGTCTGGCTTTGTGTGCGTGTGGGGGGGTACTGGGATGGAACCCAGGGGCGTTCTACCTCCGAGCTACACCCCTAGTCCTATATTATTTTCTATTTGGAAACAGGGTCTCACTAAGTTGCAGAGGGCCTCACTAAGTTGCTGAGGCTGGCTGTGAACCTGCGATTCTCCTGTCTCAGCCTACCAAGTAGTAGGATTACAGCCCTTTTAGATTCTGAGTCGGGTCTCTCTAAGTTGCCTGGGCTGGCCTTGAACTTGTGATACTCCTGCCTCAAACTCCCAGAAGCTGGGATCACAGGTCTACGCCACTGAGCTGGCTTGCTTCTATGTTTTGACTGCAGGGAACAGTGCTGCAGTGAGTGTGGATACAGAAATATGCCTTTGAGTCGGACGTGGTGGCGCACGCTTGTAATCCCAGTACTTGGGAGGCTGAGACTGGAGGATTCTGGTTCGTGGCCAGCCTCAGCTACTTAGTGAGGCCCTCCGCAACTTAGTGAGACCATGTTTCAAAATAAAGAATAAAAAATAGGGCTGGGGGTGTAGCCCGGAGGTAGAATGCCCCTGGGTTCAATCCCCAGTACCGCGAAAAAAAAAAAAAAAACCTAGAAATATGCCTCTGAGACGAGTTGATATATTTTCTCTCTCCATGGACTGCACCTAATGGGAAGGGAAATCACCTTTGCCCAGGTGCTCTGCCTGTGCCGGGCACATGACAAAAGCCCTTTTAGCGATAGCAGAAAGGGGGAAAAGGGGGGGGGAGAGGGAGGCATGCACACGGCTGAGATTCCCTAAAAGTGTCCCCTTTGAAAGTCATTTACAAGCCGGGCGTGGTGGCACATGCCCGTAATCCCAGTACTTGGGAGGCTGAGATAGGAGGATCACAGGTTCACAGCCAGCCTCAGCAACTTAGTGAGGCTCTCAGAAACTTGGCAAGACCCTGTTTCCAAATAAAAAATAAAATAGAGCTGGGGGTGTGGCCTGGAGGTAGAAGGCCCCTGGGTTCCATCTCCAGTACCACAAAAAAAAAAAAAGAAAGAAAGTCATTTACAAATGTGCAGTCCAGAAAGCAAAGGCATCTCCCAGAATTTCATCCAGGTAACATCCCTCTAAGCATGTCCAACCAGAAACAAACTGGGACACGAGGAATCACACTAGGATATATTTTACTACAAAACAAAACAAACATCTGGTGACTAAGACAAGTGGCTGCTGGGAGCACAGAGCTGGCCCGGTCCTCCCAGCCACCAGCCGGGGACCAGGTTGCTCTGTGACCAAGACCTGTCCCTAGCCCTGTGCCTCTGGGCCAACTGCCAAAATGACCAACATCTCCCATCCTGCTGAGCGACGCCACTCCCCCGCCCCCAGCAGCAGCTATGGGGCTGCAACCAGGAAACAAATTAGCCAATCATAGAGAAGGGGGCGTGGCGGCACATACCTGTAATCCCAGTACTGGGGAGGCTGAGACAAGAGGGTCACAGGTTCAAGGCCAGTCTCAGCAACTTAGCAAGATCCTCGGCAACTTAGTGAGATCCTGGTTTTTTTTTTTTTTTTGCGGTACCAGGGATTGAATCCAGGGGCATTCTACCTCTGAGCTACACCCCTGGCCCTATTTTTTATCCTTTATTTTGAAACCGGGTCTCATGAAGTTGCGGAGGGCCTCACTAAGTAGCTGAGGCTGGCCGCGAACCCGGATCCTCCGGTCTCCGCCTCCCAAGTACTGGGATTACAAGCATGCGCCACCACGCCCGGCGAGATCCTGTTTCAAAATAAAAATAAAATAAAATAAGGCCAGCGTGGTGGCACACGCTTGTAATCCCAGTACTTGGGAGGCTGAGACAGGAGGATTGCAGGTTCAAAGCCAGCCTCAGCAACTTAGTGAGGCCCTCAGCAACTTAGTGAGACTCTATTTCCAAATAAGAAATAAAATAGGGCTGAGGGTGTAGCCCAGAGGTAGAAGGATCCTGGGTTCCATCCCCAGTACCAGACACACACACAAATAAATAAAATAAAATGAAATAAAATAAAAAGAGCTGGGGGTGTAGCTTGGAGGTAGAATGCCCATGGGTTCAATCCCCAGTACCAAAAAACAAAACAAAACAAAAACTACCCAATCGTAGACTTTTCTACTTCCTGACAGTATACACCCAGAACCCCCTCTTCCTGAAATCTTTCCCCAAAATCCTCCAAACCCTGGCGATCCCTCCTAGCACCTGCTTACAGGACCCTCCCCCAGCCGCCACACCTGTCTCTGAGTCCCTTATTTGCCAGGCTCAGTCCCAGTTTGTGGGGAAGGAGGTACGGGCACCTTCCAGACACTTGTACCGCATCCAGCTGATGCCCAACAGACATTTTCTTCAGCCGGATGCAATGCCTATAATCCCAATACTTGGGAGGCCGAGACGGGAGGATCACCGGTTTGAGGTCAGCCTCAGCAATTTAGCAAGAGTCTCAGCAATTTGGCAAGACTCTGCTTCAAAATAAAAAAATAAAAAGGGCAGGGGGTGTAGCTCAGTGGTACAACACCCCTGGGTCCAATCCCTAGTGCCCTCCTCCCCCAATTTTCTTTTTTCCAGGGCTCCCACCAAAGGCCAGCGTTCACCTCTGTGAGACCATAGATTAAACACGGATGAGCTTCTAACAGGCGTTTATTTGCACGTGTACGAGGAAAAGCATAATTCACACCTCGGCGTGTTGCTGCACAGACCTACTACTTAGCACAAGGCCAAAATGGCAGTAACAGAAAACAGTACACTGAGTCAGAGGAAATAGCGGGCTAGGAGGTCCTCGGTTACTATAGAAACTGTGGAGGTGGTGTGTGAATCCGGACAAGCTTGGGGCAGGGAGCTTGAGCTCTGCTGGGCAGCCCCGGGGGGCCCGGAACCCGGGGCTTCTCACGGGAGTGTATGGTGCGGTGCGTCAAGAAGACCCAAGATGCTTTAGAAGTTACAAAGCAACAAATGATTTTCCCTAAGAGGGAAGGGTCTTCTAGGTGTGGCTTTGTGGAGGAGTGGCTGGGGGGCAGTCTGGGCTGCAGGGCCCTAGTAGGACTTAGGGGCCCAACTGGGGTGGGGGGCAAGGAACACCTGCCCTGGAAACACCCTGGAGGAGTGTGTGTGTGTGTGTGTGTGTGTATGTGATGTGCACACCCCTGTTAGGGCTGCAGGAAGGATGCTCAGCCCCTATCTCTGTTTCTCAGCATACAAAAGGCACTAAACCCAGTTCTTGGGAGGCTGAGACAGGAGGATCGCAGGTTCGAGGACAACCTCAGCAAGTAGCGAGACCCTGTTTCCAAATAAAAATAAAATAGGGCTGGGGGTGTAGCTTAGAGGTAGAATGCCCCTGGGTTCAATCCCCAGCATCACAACCCCCCCCAAAAAAAAACAACAAAAAATATGTGTCTTGACACTCACTGTAGGAGGGCCAGAGGCAGGGGAGGGGCTGCTGATGTCCTCAGATGTCTACAGACCACCCTCTCTCTCCTCCTGGTCCTGGGCTCCTGCCCTACTCCAGCATGACAGGTCCCAGAGGTGGGAGGCCTATGGCTGTGTCACCCATCGCTTAGTCACATTCTGATATATTTATGAACCAAGGGGAGACATTTGCTGTTAAGATTTCTGCCCAATCAGGTGTGGTGGCGCACGCTTGTAATCCTAGTACTTGGGAGGCTGAGACTGGAGGATCTGGGCTCGCGGCCAGCCTCAGCTACTTAGTGAGGCCCTCTGCAACTTAGTGAGACCCTGTTTCTAAATAAAGAATAAAAAATAGGGCTTGGGGTGTAGCCTGGAGGTAGAATGCCCCTGGGTTCCATCCCCGGTACCGCAAAAAAAAAAAAATTCTCCCAATCCCCCCAAAATTATTAAGAGAAAAAACAGTTTCCCTCCCCCAAATCCAAAGAATGTTGTTTCCCATCATTTAAACCTTGACATTTAAAAAAAATTTTTTTTTGGCACTAGGGATTAAACCCAGGGGCATTCTACCTCCAAGCTACATTCTAGACCTTTTTACTTATTTTATTTTGAAGCAGGTTCTTACTAGGTAGCTGAGAGTCTCCTTTCTTGCTGTGGCTGTCCTTGAACCTGTGCTCTCAAGTACTGGGATTGCAAGTGTATGTCACCACACCTGGCTTCAAAAAACACTTTTTTTGTGTGTGTGTGGTACCAAGGATTGAACCCAGGAGTGTTTTACCTCTGAGCTACACCCCCAGCCCTATTTTTTATACTTTATTTTGAAACCAGGTCTCACAAAGTTGCAGAGGGCCTCACTAAGTAGCTGAGGCTGGCCAGGAACCCGGATCCTCCGGTCTCCGCCTCCCAAGTACTGGGATTACAAGCGTGCGCCACCACGCCCGGCTTCAAAAAACATTTTTAAAGTGACCTTTGACTTTTTTTTACAAATAGCTCAGCCCTGCATGCTGAGCTGGTCTCAGAACCCTACTGGACGGCTAAGTGTCATAGATATCTAAGGACATAGATGCCATCTGGAGACTTGCCCCCTAAATTGGGCCGGGATCAGCACCCAAGAGGGGCCAGAAGGGACTCTGGGTGTGATGCGCATGGTACAGAAGGAGGAGGAGTTGAAAGTCTGGGGAGTGCTGTGCACCCACCTCTGAGCTGGGAGGAGGCCAGGCCTAGCGGGGGGTCAGCTCTTGTACCCCAGACACACCAGGCTGAGCTGCCTGTTGGGCCCCAGTGAGGCTCAGGAGGAAAGTGAGCAAGAGCAGGTCAGGAGGGGAAACCAAGTCAGGAAGGGCCGCCAGGCACGCGGGCTCTCAGCAGCAGCCCGCGGCGCTCCGCTTCACGTGGCAGGGTTTGCAGAAGAGACGGTCGTTCAGCGGGTAGCAGCCTTGGTCCGTGGGCTCCACAGACAGGAGGATACTGCAGTCCTAGGGAGACAAAGACACACGGGGCTGTCCCCAGGCCTGGGCGAGGCTGGCACGAAGCCTGTCCAGGGGAGGGCAGGCTGGGGATCTGCTGGAAAAACCGAAGGAGGGATAATCCTTCCCAGGCTGAGGGATGCGGCGCCACATGCCCGTCCTCCCCAACACCGCTCGGCGACTTTAATCTACAGGAGATGAGTGCAGCAGCAAGGTCGCTGTGGGGAGGACGGGGGTGGGGTGGGGGTGGGGGGTGGGGGTTTGTGGAAAGTCAGGGCTACATGAACAACCCTGGCACCCTCTTTGGAACTGAAGTTGTGTGAGGCAGGAACTCCACTCAGTACCAGATCTCCAGCCAAGACCAGCCCAGCACACCGCAGGCCTGCCATGAACATCACTGACCTCGTCTAGCCCCTCATTTTGCAGGAGGTGTAACTGAGGTCCAGAAAGGGGCAGGGCTCTCTCTCCCCAGGTCACAGAGCTGGTTCTGGAGCTGGGAGGTCGATGGGTCTCTGTGTTGTCCTTCCGCCCTCCATTAATACTTCTTTTTTTTTTTTTTTGCGGTACTGGGGATGGAACCCAGGGGCATTCTACCTCCAAGCTACTCCCCCAGCCCTATTTTTTATTCTTTATTTTGAAACAGGGTCTCGCTAAGTTGTGGAGGCCTCACTAAGTAGCCGAGGCTAGCTCCGAACCTGGATCCTCTGGTCTCAGCCTCCCAAGTACTGGGATTATACATGTGAGCCACCACACCCGGCTCCACCATTAATACTTCTAATTTTTTTTTTTTGGTACTGAGGATTGAACCCTGGGGCATTCTACCTCCAAGCTACACCCCCAGCCCTAGTTTATTTTATTTTAATTTGTGGTACTGGGGATTGAACCCAGGGGCATTCTACCTGTGAGCTTCACCCCCAACCCTATTTTATTTTTTACTTTGAAACAGGATCTCACTAGGTTGATGAGAGTCTCACTACTTGCTGAGGCTGTCCTTGAACCTGTGATCCTCCTGTCTCAGCCTCTCAAGTACTAGGATTACAAGTGTGCACCACCATGCCCTGCTCAGCCCTATTTTATTTTTATTTCAAAACAGGGTCTTGCTAGGTTGATGAGAGTCTCACTTCTTGCTGAGGCTGTCCTGTGATCCTCCTGTCTCAGCCTCCCAAGTACTGGCATTATAGGGGGGCACCACCAGCATGCCCAGCTTTATTTTTTATTTTGAAACAGGGTCTCACTAAATTGTTGAGGGTCTTGCTAAGTTGCTGAGGCTGTCCTTGAACCTGCAATCCTCCTGTCTGCCTTCCAAGTACTAGTACTTGTAATTTTTCAAATCACTACAGGATCTCAGAGTGAGGAGGAGGAAGAGGAGGAGGTTTGGGGTCCAAACTCTGCCAACGCTGCCATTTTGCCCCAAGCCCACACCTTATCCGAGCCTCACCTGGGCTGCTACTGGAATATCAGTGGGAACCATTCACGTCCAGAGACCTGGTCTAGGGCACGGCTAGCACCCTGTGGGAGCTGCACTGACCCAGTCAAGGGGGCTGGGTCCCCAGGCAGACAGCTGTGGAGCACACGTGGCCATCTGTGCGCATGGCTCTGTGGCCAGCTGGGCAGGGCGCCCTCATGTGGCGCTTCTCTGCAACTTCACCCAGAGTCTAGCGGAAACTGGCTACTAAATCCCAGTATCTGTGTCATTCACAAGGGCCGCTTGTTTGGTGTTGTGAGAACATCAAGTGACAAACCTAAATGGGGACAATGAATATCACCTCCCAAGAGTGGCATCCGGATTCAAGAAGGCGATATGTATGAAAGCATTTAATTGGAAACCACTGCCCACGTATAAAAGTATTGTCACCAGCCTAACACGGTAACAAATAAGAAGGACCGGCAGGCATGGTGGCTCGCACCTGTGATCCCAGTACTTGAGAGGCTGAGACAGGAGGATCAAGGTTCAAGGCCAGCCTCAGCAACTCAGTGAGGCTCTCCGCAACTTAGTAAGACTCTGTTTCAAACTTAGAAATAAAATAGGGCTGGGGGTGTAGCTCAGTGGTAGGCTGCCCCAGGTTCAATCCCCAGTTCTGCAATAAATAAATAAAATAAATAAGTGAATAAATAAAAATAGGGTTGGGGGTGTAGCTCAGAGGTAAAATGCCCCTGGGTTCAATCCCTAGTACCACAAAAAGTAAAATAATAATAATAATAATAAATAAGAAGGGCCACGAAATCAGCAGGGTTGTGAGCAGTACCTAGAACCCACTTCCCTTCCTAGAGAAACTGCGTCCCAATTCTGCTCTTTGCTGCTGTGGTTTGAGGGCCTTGCCTTCTGAAACGTCACTGCTAGAGTACAAATTCTGACTTACTTCCGCAGCCTGGGGCAAGGCCTCCGGAGGATCCAGGTTCCGGCCAGCCTCAGCTCTCTCTCTCTCTCTCTCCCTGTCCCTCTCTCTCTCTCTCCTTAGTGAGACCCTCCACAACTTCGTGAGACCCGGTTTCAAAATAAAGTATAAAAAATAGGGTCGGGGGTGTAGCGCGGAGGTAGAACGCCCCTGCGTTCAGGAACGTGCAGGGCGGTTCTGCTCCCTGGCCAGGCTGGAAAAACCTGGTCACCACAGGAACTCGCTAGGGCTCTGGGTGATAACAGCACTTGATTGTCATTGTTGGTCTTTCAAGATACAGTATCAGCTGGACCTTGAACTATAACCAGCAAAGACAACCTTTCTCCCGTTCCCCTGACTCCCTCCGTGAAAACAGCCTATTGATCCTGGTTTTATTCTTTCCTTCCTTCCTTCCTTCCTTCTTTCCTTCCTTCCTTCCACCCACCCATCATCCATCCATCCATCCATCCATCCATCCATCCATCCTGGGGATTGAACACAGGGGTGCTCTACCTCTGAGCTTAACCCCCAACCCATTTTATTTTTTACTTAAAAACAGGAAGCTGAGCCGGGTTTGGTGGCGGATGCTTGTACTTGGGAGGCTGAGACAGGAGGATCACAGGTTCTAATCCAGCCTCCGCAACTTCGCGAGGTTCTCAGTAACCTAGTGGGACCTTGTTTCTAATTAAGAAATAAAATCGGGCTGGGGGTGTAGCTTAGAGTTAGAATGCCTCTGGGTTCAATCCCCAGTACCAAAAAAAAAACAACAAACCCAGGAAGCTGGGCATGGTGGCGCACGCTTGTAATCCCAGTACTTAGGAGGCTGAGACTGGAGGATCCGGGTTTGCGGCCAGCCTCAGCTACTTAGTGAGGCCCTCTGCAACTTCGTGAGACCTGGTTTCAAAATAAAGGATAAAAAATAGGGCGGGGGGTGGCGTACACTTGTAATCCTAGTACTCGGGAGGCTGAGACAGGAGGATCACAAGTTTGCGGCCAGCCTCAGCAACTTAGTGAGGCC
>PVJS01063684.1:0-10426 GCA_004027185.1 Glis glis | reverse complement strand
CCTATTTTTTATACTTTATTTTGAAACTGGGTCTCACAAAGTTGCGGAAGCCTCACTAAGTAGAGAGAGAGAGAGAGAGAGAGAGAGAGAGAGAGAAACAGAGAGAAAGCTGAGGCTGGCCGTGAACCTGGATCCTCCCGTCTCCGCCTCCCAAAGTACTGGGATTACAAGCGTGCGCCACCACGCCCGGCTCTTCTTTTCTTTTTTCTTTTCTGGTAGTGGAGATTTGTGGTCGCTCTCTAGGGGAGCGGAGACCCCGGGAAGATGCAACCACGACGAAATCAGGACACGGGGGATGCAAAGAAGGAGACCAGCTCCAAGCAAATGCATATTTATTAAGAGCAACAGACTTCTTTTATAGACAAAATCCTGGGAACCTCATACAGGAAGGCACTAATCTAATCAAACCACCATGTATCTTCTTAAAACAAAGCTTCTAAGAATTAAGACACTAAGCAGTCTTGTGCTTTTCACTTTCTCAGGGAGCAAGAGCAAGAATTTCATGAAACTCGGATCCTCTGAGGCCGTAGCCCCCCTCTATGTTCCGTTCTCATCAGAACAGGCTGTGCTCTTCCTTGCAGGAAGTATGCTTCCCACTAGGCTTGGTATGCCAAGCCTAGAGACACGCCAAGCTCTCAGAGGACAGATAACACAGAGCCGGCAGCTCCAGTCACCTCAGATCACCCACAAGATTGAATTCAGGGGCACTCTATCTGTGAGTTCCACCTCAGCCCTTTTTATTATTATTTTTTTATTTTGAAACAAGGTCTCACTAAATTGCTGAGGCTGGCCTCGAACTCATGATCCTCCTGTCTCAGCTTCCTAAGTATTGGGATTACAGGTGTGTGCCACCATGCCAGGCCCGCAGTCCATCTTTCCAGCTCTCTGAGATTTCATCTTCATTGACGACACTGCCCTCCCACCTACTCAGTCAGATAACAAAGGAAAAACACTCATGGAACCCAGAAACTCACATACAAAAGCAGACTTTTCTTTGAATCCCACTTTTAGTTTGTCCTCTTGTCACACAGTACTGTCTACAACTGTATTTCTTTTGCATATGTAATTTCCCCTATTATTGAAGTGTAGACATTAGAGCACAAATCCTTTGGCTTTCCACTTACCCACTTTCTCACACCCCAAACAACTCAATCATCCAGCCCCTGCTCCAATAATTTCAGCCACAAGAAGCCTTGACTCACAACGTGTTGTGTTTTGGGGTAGAAAGGTTTTCTCACCCCAACTTTATTCAGCTGAAACTACTTTATTGGCACAAATCATACACTTTTAATTAAAAATACAAAACACATTTTGTCATATTTCATTTCTGTGTGGATATTTTCTTTACTTCCTTTTGGAATCCTGATCATTATCACCAATGTTTCCCAGAGCTTTATGCTGAAGAAATATTTAAACATATTAAATTTGTTCAATGTTATTCTTCCATTTGTTTTTCACAACAATTTTACTGTAATTTTGAATCAGTTATATTTGAGTTCCATTTCCATGATCTCTCTTACTTTCCTTTGTGAAACTTTGTAATGCTTATAATTAAGTCCTTCAAGGAATACAGTTGGCCCTTGCATCTGTGTGTTCCACAGTTGTGGGTTCTATATCCCCAGATTCAACAAACCATGGATTGAAAAAAAATTTTAAATTGCATCTATACTGAACCTGTATAGACGTTTTCCCTTGCCATTATTCCTTAAACAATACAGTATAACAGTTATTTACATTATTTTAGGTATTTTAAGTAATCTAGAGCTAATTTAAAGTATATGGGAGGATGTACATAGGCTCTATGCAAATACAACACTATTTTATATCAGGAACTTCAGCATTCACAGATTTTTTTTTATCCATGGGGGGATATTCTAGAACCAATCCCCCATGGATACTGAGGGACAACTGTATATTATTTTTTACAAGGTTGCAAAAGTAATGACAGCACTTCTCATACTGGCCACTTGAGAGTTGAGTAAACTGCTAGTGGATTATTTGGTGCTAGTTCGGCAAATTTTTCATGTATACCCCTTGTGAGTATTTGATACTAAACAACACAGGGAATCTTCACTATGGGTTGGGATCAAAGGGTCCATGAATCCCCTGAAATTATAGGCAAATATTTGACCTTGTACTTAGGAGAAGATTTTAGGGAAAGAGATCCTAGAGGCTGTCATTAGGGTTTTAGAGAGTTCTATCAATTCCCCTCCTAAACTAGAAAGTTGTAGGAATATGCATTAGTTTGCAAGGATGCCATAATGAATACCACAGATCAAGTGGCTTAAACAAGACAAATTTATCTTCTCACAATTCTGGAGGCTAACAGTCTGAGATTATGGCAGGCTTGGATTCATTTCCTTGGTTTCTGAAAGGCCATCTACTCTCTGTGTCCTTATAGTATTTCCTGTGTGCATGACTGTATACTAGTCCTTTTTTAAAAGGATTACCAGTCATATCAGATCAGGACCCACCCTTATCCCTACATTTTAACTTTATTACTTCTTTGAAGACTCTGCCTCCAAATATAGTCTCGTTCACAGGTATTGGAGGTTAGGACTTCAGTATATGAATGGAGGGGGAGGGGGACACAATCTAACTCCTAACAGAACACTAGTGAGAAGAAGATTAAAAACCACAAAGTGAAGCTGCATCCAGTTCACTCTAGAACAAATTTTCCTTAGTCAGAATCTGCTGGCACAATTCTTATTAGCCTGCAGCTCGCCCTTTTCTCTCTCTCAGACTGGTTGCTTCTGCGTGAGCTCTCTGGATCACTGAAGCCAGAATCAATGTCAGCAGTATTTATCGAGCACCCACCATATGCAGAATCCTGTACTGAGGGTTCCACACTCTACAGTATTGATCATGTCTGTTGGCCAGGATCAGTGTGTCTAGTAAAATAACCCCGCACCTGCCTTGTGCTGTGAAAAGAAGCAGAAGTGTGGAGGTATGAATTGGGAATCCTAAGCCCTGAAATCCTAAGGCCCTCATCGCAGGAAGGACAGCTCCTTGATAACAGGGGGTTTAGGACCTCAGTTTGACTATGTGACTTTGTCTCTTAGGAGGGAGATGAGTTAGGCAGGGCAAAAAGCAGCAAATTCCTTCAGATTGAGATGCCTACTTTATCGCATTTGTACTACGTTAGTGCCCAGGTGTTTGCTTGGTCTGGAGGTTTCTGGGAAAGTGAGTGGCAGGTGCATGTGTTAGTGGTGGCAGTAGCAGCAATAACAAAGGTTTGGGGTCACATTTAGGCACAGGTGAGTATGGGTACCTAGTTTCTCTATATGCTGACTAAGGAACCACTTTTCTTTAACCTGGTCCAGCAGTGCAATGTTAGTGCAAAGTTAGGGGCTGTTTATCTGACTGAAGTAGTAATTATAAACCTATTCTTCCTATTCTGAATATGCATGCACAAAGTTACTAATCGTGATGTAGGAAAAGGCAAGACCTTAGCCAACTGCTGTGTACCAGCTTCCACATGATGCTCAACCACCTCAATCCTAAGAGACCTCATAGAGTCAGACTGGAGTCTTAAACCTTTGATATCTCATTCTGCATAGGCAAAGACTCACATTCCAAGGCTTGTTAAGAGTCTTTCCAGTTTTCAGTATGAAGATGACACCCAGAAGGTGACTGTGTGTGCCGGGATCTTGCACACTCACACCGGACAACCAAGCAGAGTTTAATAAAGGGCAGTTTATGCAGGTGTAGGCAAGGTTCAGTAAGAGCTACACGAGATAGCACAGCTCTCCAGGGCTGGTATCGTTAACAGTATTTTCCCTCTCTGCTGAAAAGGGATGAGAGAACCATACAGAAAGTTTCCTACACTGGGAGCTCTTTTGGGAGAAAGATGCAGACAGACTGTGTGCCCTGGCAGGGAGGCAGTTGGGGCGAGAGATCCTGACCGCATTCTCGTGCTGCCTGACACTGTCCTGCCGGTGCCTCCTGTTGACTGACCCGCTGGAAGCCAGGGGGGCCCGTCATGTCCATACCAACCGACCTCCCAGGCAAGACCAGGCTAGACAAAGGTGGAAGAGGGTCCGGAAGGCAAGCAGAAGAGATCAAGCTGCTGCCACATTGTTTTTGTGTATTTTGAGGTGTCCAAGCATTGTCCAAATAGTAGGCTATCTTATATCCAGGGGAAACCCAGGCCACCAACTTCAGCTCTGCTAAATGTCATTGCTCCACAAAAGCCTAGCTAGAAGGCGCTTCAGGTTCTGAATGTCTGTAGTACTGCATTTGTCCTACTCCTTGAACACAGGAGATACTGCCTTGGATACAATGTGCATAAAAACCGCTTTATGGAATTGTTAGTTCCTTAGGCCAAACTGGTGTCTTGCTTATTATTGTATCCTCTCAAATGTTGACCATAATATTTTGTACCCCATTTTTTCTGCTAAAAGTTTTTTTAAGTGGGAAATCACAGAGCCAGTAGAAACTTAGGGGTCCTCAAATATAACAGGTAGTTGGGCGTGGTGGCGAACACCTGTAACCCCAGTGCTTGGGAAGCTGAGATAGGAGGATCACAGATTTGTGACTAACCTTGGCAACTTAGTGAGACCCTGTTTTCAAAATAAAAATAAAAAGGGCTGGGGGTGTAGGTTGGAGGAAGAACACCCATGGGTTCAATCCCCACTACCACAAACAAAACAAGCAACAACAATAACAACAACAAACCGAAAAACAAAAACCCACAGGTGCTTACCTGTTGTTTTCATCCTTGCTAAGATGGTCCAATCTCTGGATGGTAAGGGCAGCATTTTTAGCACGATGCATGCCACCTTCCATCCGTGCAGCCTAAGACATGGAGCAGTAAGAAGAATCATAAACCTGAAATGGTATGGGCATGCATACTCCTCTTGTTCTGAAGTCTCTTACTGTCTACCTGCTTCCTGCCTTCATAGTTACTCTGACTATGGCCATCTGTTCTTTCCTCCAATCAGACTCCTTTTCCATCACTACTCTTTACCTCTGGCTTCTTGCTCTAGTTAGTAAAGTTGCTTGATGGCTCTCAGCATGAAGAGCTTCATTTGTTTTTGGACCTTCACATGCACCTTGTTACAGGTTTGCAGCACTTTCTTTTTCTCTCTGAGTTGTTAGTAAGTTGGTGTTGCCCTGGAGTTGTGGGAAAAAAATTTAGCAGAATTTAACAGTTATTGCTTAGGTAAGGCACCTTTCCCAATTTTGCATTTGTTGTATTTGAATTTTGGGATCAGTAGTTAGTATATAAGATTTTCTGTGGAAACATTTTTTATCTTCTTAAATTTATTAGTATAGACTGTTGCATAGTTGGATCTTGCTTATGTTCTCAAGCATATTAATTATTTCTCCAACTTCTGCTGATCTGTAAATTTTTCCACCCAAAATGTTGGTGAAAGCTGCAACATAGATAATTTCTTATGATTGAATTTTATCTATTAATCATCACTCTTTGGTATTAATTCACTCAGTCATAAATTATCCAGATCACATTTCTTCATCCAATTTGTAAGCACATCATTTAAAACTTCAAATTCTTTGCTACAATCCGAGTTTAATTTTCTATGCCAACCTAGCCATCAGAAAAAGATATTAAGTTAGCGTGCATGATTTATTCTTCATAAGGCCAGGCTGGCGGCCAGTGGTTAATACTTACAAATGTTCACACATCTATTAACAATTTGTTCAAGACTTTTCCAGTGGTTAAAGTATGCCTTTAAAGTCTAATTCCCAGGATATGTATTTGGAAAATGGAACATTTTCCTGCTCATCTTCAGCCTTCTGCTATCTCTTGCATTCATCACAATGTGTTCAAATGCTGATATTTGTCCTGCATTACACTTAAGAAATGTTCTAGTATTCAGGGGTAAAATTTATCCTTCTTAGATCCACTTGAAGTTGAAACAAAAAACGAACTAACTTGATAGGATTTCTTCAATTATTATGTCACCAACTTTGGATTCCAATTCTATTTTTAAAAAGTTTACTTCATTTTTTTGTTAGAAGTGTATTATAGGATAATAGTGCTAAATAGTGGACTTCTTGCTTCTTTGTTTTCTTCTGACTATATTGTTTATTATCCTCTTCCTCCAACAAACAGACAACAGTAAAAACCAAGCCAAAATCTATATTAAAACATAAAACAAAACTAAAAGCAACCTCCTTTAATTGGTACTAATTGGTACTAGGTGGTAAAGGCCCCAGGAGCAGGCTTGCTTTTAACTTGACATCTGGGGTTCCCATGGTATTCAGCTATTATTGTAGTGTTTATTCCACTTTCTTTATGTTTATATAGCTTTTAGTATTTTTAGATGACCTTTAAGTATAGTAATATTTTTCTTTCATGGGTTAGGAATAAGACTATGATTACTCCAAGAGTCTGGACCTGTAGAGATAATAGCAAGCATTAGCAGAGAAGTGTTCTTTCGAGTCTATTTACCCAATACCAGTTTGATTTGATAATCTCACCATAGTATCTCTTACTGGTCATAAAATTAGCTACTTTAAAAAAATTTACCCCTCAACATTTGACTTTGTTGTTTTCCTCTTAGTTGAACATAATAAAATTCCAACTCTTATTTTTAAATATTTTTTCAACAGTAACACCTATGGTGTTTAACATGAAGAAAAAAGATATATGCTCAGAAAGGTTGTATGATGCTCCTTCATGTGTGCTATTATTGTGTGCATGTGTGTGTGTGTTCTCAGTTTCTAAATTTGGATTTTTGATCTGGTTAGTTGATTTTTGTAAGCACTTACCTTGGTATAATAAGTAGTAGACCTGTGTTTTCATTAAAGATACTAAAATGTAATTGCTGAATAGGGGTGCTTGGTACTTTAGTGATTTCACCTTATGTTACTTGCAGCTATTGGGAACTCCAGTTTTCTTATCAAACTGAAGACCGAGGAGCAAGTTAATACTCTTTTAACTGTAAGAAAATCTCTTAGGCCAATGATGGTGTTTTTAATTGTCCACACTTTGCTGAAGAAACACAAAAAATTAATACTGAACTGCATGGGGTTGAAATAAATTTTGAGAAAAATTTCTTAGCAATGACAGTTAAATATTAGAAGAAAATTCTTCCTACCTTTGGGGAAGTGTGAGGTGGGGAGAGAAGAAAAAATGGGATCATTGAGAGATTATATCTGGAGTAAGAAATCGTATCCTATAATTTTCAGAGGGGCTTTCACAATATGATAGATTGAAAGAAGTTTAGATTAAACTCTCTCTGGAATTCAAGGAGGATATTGGAGTGAAATTGGATAGCAAGTATTATTTTAATATCTCGGTTAATATTACAATTTTATGATTAATAATTTTAACAACTAAGTGTAATTTTGATTTTTTGTTGATTCTTTTTACAAAAATCACATTTGTCTATAATTAAACCAAAGTAACACATGTTTTGAACATGGTCATGCAGAAGATTCTTTTGGGTTGGATGCAGTTTGTGTATTGCTAAGTAAGGCATTGGTGCTTAGGGATAGAAATGTTTACTCTGAATATTCAGAGTGAGTTTACATGATTTGAGGTGCTTCTTCCACCCCACTGAAATCCCCAAGTTCTTCTGTCTCATTGTTTTGTAGAAGTGTAAGAGTGCTACATGTAGGCTAGTCTCCATGTATAGTCTATGGCAGTCTCTCATAAGGCTCATGTTGCAGGTTGATCATGTACGATCTGAAATTATCTAGGTCATTCAGTAACCTCTAGTACCACCCTTAAACCCAGGCTAAAGGGTCCACTCTTTGGGTATTGCTATGGGTTAAATTGTTTCCACATGTCATTCTTTTCTTTTTTTGGGTGGTACTGGGGATAGAACCCAGGGCATTCTACTTCCGAGCTACACCCCCATCCCTTTTTATTATTTTTTGTTTTTAAACAGGGTCTCATTAGGTTGTTGAGAGTTTTGCTATGTTGCTGAGGCTGTCCTCGAACCTGTGATCCTCCTGTCTTAGCCTCCCAAGTACCGGGATTACAGGTGTGCACCACCCACCTGGCTTCCACATGCCATTGAATATTCTTTTCCAGCACAATTTAACAGTTGCACAGTAAGGCATTTTATGACTATTTTATAATTTATTAACCTCTTATCTTATTTTTGAGCATTTAATTTTCTAATTTTTCTGTGTTAAACTATTGTGATGAGCATCCTGGTACATAAACAATTTCCTTAGGCTAATGTGGAAAGATAGAATTTCTTGGCAAAAGGAATATCATGGTTTTTTGCCAAGGGCTGCCTGAATGCCTTTTGGAAAGGTTGCAAACATCTATGCTCCTCCTGCATTGTAAGAGAGTGCCTATTGCCTGTCATCCAGCTCATCTATGCGGCAGCATTTAATCATATGGTTTTAGCCTAGAAAAGTTTAAAAACACATTTTCAAATTCAGCTGGAGCCTCTTTCTATGCCTTCAGACCCTTTCTACACTCTTTTTACTGGAATTCTCTTGCAGCCTGAGCAGATAATCGCTTTAGTACTCATCCAATCCAAAATGACAGAACATTGGGTTGAGAACAGATGAATGCACAGGAGCCCTGAGGAGTGAAGTGACGTACTCAAGGTTACCCAGCGAGGTGGTGACAGCCTGGGTCTCGGAACTGGGGTTCTCAACACGGGTTTCAGTGTGTTTTCTCTGTCTTGGTGATTAGTGGATAAGCTTCCAACAAACCCAGGACTTGGACAAGTTTTATTCATTGAACATAGTGTTCCATGGTCTTTGCAGGTGTCAAAGACCACTTCAGGTACTTTAGAAATATTTAATTTATTTATTCCTTTTAACAACCCTGTGAGAGGTACTGTTAGAAATTCTGCTTTATATGTGAAGACACAGGCACAGAGAGGTTAAGTAACTTGCCTGAGACCACACAGGTAAGTGGTGGGGCAGGAATTGGAATCAGACAGTAAAGACCATTCTCTATTCTTCAAATTGCTGGATATAGAAAAGAGAGCTAACTTAATGACACATTTTACATTTTATGTTTCATCTGAAAATGTCAGCTTTGAGAGCATCCCCTCTGTCATGTTTATTATGTCCAGAAAATCATTTCCATTAATTTTGTTGGAATGGACTTAGTATGTTTATATTCTACCAAGACACTGCTGTGTGTGTTGAATTTTCTTTGAGGGTCAACTCAAGAAATTGTTTCTCAGACTTCCCATAATTGCAGCTATAAAGGTATTTTTGACATTTTGGCAATAACAGTTTTATGGAGAAGGTAATATTAAAGATCAGGGTGAAAAATACCAGTCATCAATAAAAGTATCAGAATTGTGGCTTTGGGAAACCTGATTGTCTGGGGACTGGGAACAGGCATTGAAAGCAAGTCCAGGCTGATGTACATTTCCATGTTACAGTGGAATGATATAGAGAAACCCATTTGAATTTTTGGGTATCAAATTAATATTCTATAAATATACATTGTTTTCTAAATGACTATAACACATTTTTTTATTGTTCAGAAAGAAACATTGTTATCTGAGAAAGACTCACTTGTGCTGTTATGTTTGGTATAAATTTAGAATAGCTGACAGTGGTAAATGACCTGAGTGTCTGAGAATTCACACAAAGCTTAATAGAGGTTTGACTCATAAATCTGCAGTGTGGTAAACCTGTTTCCAGGTCAGAACACAACAGCGTTTCAGCTAACTTCCTAGTGTATGTTACACAGAACGTTTTTCTTATTCTCTCTCTAGCTGGGAGAGTGCACACAGTAAGAGTTATAATTTCCACTTTACAGGGAATTGAGGCTGAGAGGGGTTGAAGCGACTTTCTAGGGGTTAGAAACGTAATATGTGTTACCTATGGAATATTACTGATCTTCTGATGGTTGCTTCTAACTATTTTGGTAGGAAAATGTATTGTGCAAAACATACCATTATATTAACACCACATGTTATAAAAGTCAACCTATATTTAAGTCTGAGGTATTCATTTATTTACCTAGCAAATATTTGTGAAGTGTCTCTTGCACAGTGCTCTGATGCTGCAAATACATCACGGAATACAATCAAGAGAAATTCCTATCTTTGTGAAGTGTACATGTAATGGAAGTAGATAGATACTAAATAATAAAATAGAAAATAAATTTATTATTGGAGTGATAAATGTTATGAAAAATAGAACAAGCTGGGGGGATTGGGATGCAAAGGCAGGTGGGAGGTTAAAATGGAGTGGCCAGATGTCATGCCACCGATGGAATGACATTTGAGCAAAAATTGAAAGGAGATGAGAGGATGTGTCATGTGGTTATCCTAGAGAAGGAAGAGATCATGACGAGTGGGAAACTAGACTAGCTAGGAGGCAGGACATGGAGCAGGGATTGTGAGAAGATCAATACAGCTTGAGAGGACCAAACAGAAGGAAGAATGGAAGACAGAGCAGAGGAGGAGCACAGGGTGAGGGAGGAGGGTGGGGCACAGAGCAGAGGAGGAGCACAGGGTGAGGGAGG